>BMAT01009626.1:1084563-1102196 GCA_019649035.1 Elysia marginata | reverse complement strand
TAATAGCAAATAATACACATCCCTTCCTTTAGATGTTTTCTATTTTTTCAAAAGTTTTTTTTAGTTTACATTTGTAAAAGTGCAATTTGTTGTCTTATACAAAATGTTCTCGTGAGGTGCAACAACTTTTAAGGTAAATACATTTAAAAAAGGAAAGTTTTTTGGCATTGAAATAGGCCACTATTTTTAAATAAATGTATTTGAGGTACATAGTTACCTGAAGTTGTGTGAAAAAATTAAACTAAATTCTATATGAAAAATATGAATAAAACAATAAAGGAGTTGTATTTGAAACAGGTTAAAATCAAATTGCTAAAATGGAGGTGTGCACAGATACCTTCAGTATAGTAAATTACAATTGAAAGACTGACGAATTTATACAATAATTCATAGTAAATCAAACTGAAGGAATGGAAAGTCTTTTAAAAAAAAGCAATCCTTGATTTAATCCAAATAAGAAGTTAAATTTTGGTGGATATTATGTTCGATTAAAGGGTTTCTTATCAAAGACTGTTACTCGTTTGAAAAAATATGTTTTAAGTTGTCTTGTAATGACTTGGTGGTTTGGCCATTTTTAGGACTTTTGGATAGTTCCTTGCACTACATAACCTATATTAATTGTGAAAGAAATTTGTAGAACTCAAAACTACTAGTACAGCTAATCTGAAAATTAAACAGGATCATTTTTGTTAAAAGTTCCGGATACTAAAGTATCTCAGAATAATAAATTATCTAAATATGTTTAATTTGTTTTTTTGTGGATACTTTAAAAATTGGTTTTCATTGTTCTTTTGAGGAAAACTAATATGGGGTCTTGCAATGTTTTCGCAGCTTACGTTTTATTGATAATTTTTCCAATTAAAATGTGATTTGCCTTTGTTGAAAGTTACTTTTGCAAATATAACATCTGTAATCAAACAACGGCTGTTAATGTTTACAAGTTTGTTCAATAAAAAAACAACTTAAAAGCTGTGTGTATCAAATATTCATAACACTAGAATATTATTTTTTGTTCAAATTCATCATATTGACCACATTGAAATGTATTAAAACTAATAACATTGTTGGAAGTTAAAAAGCTGTAATTTATTTATCACCTACTGGCTTCCATCAACTTGTCATTTTAACCCCTTAATTTAATTTAACTAGCTCAGTAACCTTGGAGGTAGCCACAAAGAAAACTAGTCTATTGGAAGATGGTTGACTTTTTTTTTCTTAATCAGTTATGAAGCTGAAAATATTTTGATCTTCCAATGTTTCTTAAAGAATTGCATTTACTTAATAAGTGGCACTAATTTTCAATAGCTTTTTCTTTCTTTTTCTGATTTTGAATTTACTGTTTTACAATTTATGATTGGAGGGTTTTGTTATGCCTTATCCATCTCTCATTCGCACATCAGTTATAAAATGAGCTTTTGACTTTTCCTCTGATTAAAAAAAGTCGTAAAGTATTTTTTGCAGATCTTTTTAGGCTGATATTTTTTTTGATGGCTAACTCAATCTAATCATATGAAGTTTTTTTAAGGAAACTGTCATAAGATCACCTTTAGTAATTTGAATTTATTAAGAACGGACTTTGTGAATTATAACGAACCAATTATAATGAATAATATATGCCAAATTGTGTTTTTTTTAATTTGTTTTGCAAAATATAATTTTGTCTAAAATTTCATTTATTTTTTTTTATGAACAGAAATCATGGTTTTACGAGACAAAGTTTTGTTGGAGAGGTTGGCCACATCATGTAAGTATCATAGAATTTTCCAATTTTTAGTTGTTTGCCTTCTTTATTTTGTGTTTAGTCCTTCAGTTTGGTCAAGGCTCAAACTTTTTATCTTAACAGTTCTCTTAAAACAAAGGATTAAATAAAAATGAAAAACAAGAATATAATTAAATATGTACAGGGAGTTGAGTTATCAAAATTAATCATGTAAGGAAAGGAAATAGCTTTATTACTAACATGATTGCAATGATACAGATACTACAAGAGCCTTACTTCTTCTTGTCTGGTGCTTGGATGAAGAAAAAGCATCAATCTTTGAAACTTAATAAAGACTATGTGAGGGGACAAAATAACTCATGGATGGCTCAAAAGACAATGAAGGATATTTTACCAGATCAAATCCCAATATTTTGACTGCAAACATGTTTTTAACTTTTTATATACCTTGTAAAGACTAGATATTTTTTGTTGTTGTTATCAAAATCTCTCTCTATTTGATTATTCTATAATTATGTAAATTTAATTATTGCCAAGATAATAATATGTTCTTAAAAACAAAAGTTACTGAAACTTTATTGGTTCTTAAGTAAGGGCTCAATAGATCATATGATCATAATCAATAGGATTACCCTAAGTTACAATATTTCAAGAGTAGCCCTGCAATTTGATGCATTAATTGAAATAAATGAATGTCATCTTTTCATGTTGGTTTAAGGAAAAGAACTTTTTTTTTCTTTTTATAGTACTTTAAAATCTTCATTTTGTTTTGAAATTTTATCATTCAAATTTCAGATGTTATAGCTCATGTGTTAACTTGCAAACAATGAAATAAATTTGAAAGAGAGCTGAAATTTAACATGTTTCATTTTCATTTTCTTTTCTTTGTAAAGCATGTACCAACAGACGTATACTGGTACTACATGGTTGAATTTGGTTTCTACCTGAGTCTTCTGGCTTCCCTCTTCACTGATAATAAGCGCAAGGTAAGAATTAGGGCCATAACCTCATCTTCCTTTTACCAGCCTGGAACAATTTTTGCAGGATTTTTTATTTTGTTGGTCTTTTCTTCTAGTAGAGAAAGATGATCACTAACTCAGATCAAAGAAAGAGGTAGAACATAAAGCAGAGTAGGAATGGAACCCGCATGACTCGTTGACATCTATGCCCTCACCTGACTAGAAAACAGACAAGCACTTCATCTGCTTCCACAAAATTGGAAGATCTAAAAAAAATTTCCATCCAACTTAGTTAATCCCAAGAGCAGCAAAGTTATTGCGAAAATGAAGACTTACCAAATCTAAGCAAGGATGCAATTTTTTCGATTTTAATCGGAATTCCGATTTTTTCGATTTTCGTATTCCTTTTTCAACCAGACTATCAGCAACAAAAAAGTCGGAAAAATTATAAAATTATTAAAGTAAGAACTTAAACCGAGAAAAGACGACCGGAAAATCGGAAGCGAATTACAAACCTTTTTCCAATTCTATGGCGATACCGATTATTTCTTTTTATTTATCCGTTAGTCGATTTCCGTTTATATTTTATATATAACCTCATCGCCCGATTTTTTTTCGTGATAAGTTCGAAACCGTCCACACAATGGCCAATGGGCGTAACAGCAAAAGTGAAAGTATGCTACCGATAATTTTTTTGTTTATCTTTTGCAGTTGTATACTCTGTGTAGATCTAGGCCTAGTCGTAAATAAAGTGATCTTACGATAATACGAACACATGGTTCTATGACTGTTCAAAACATCGAGAGTCCTTTATAATTCTTTCTTACATTACATCTAGATCTAGCCCCGAGCAATCTTGTGCACTTCATCTTTTTTAGCCAAGAGCGATCTTGTTCAGTGATATTTCATATTGTGTTTGCTGCAATTAATTGACCTTTCTAGATCTGTTTAATTTTCAAGCAAGTGCCAGGCTAGAGGCTTAAACTCTTAGATCTAGTTGTCTTACTCTTCAAATCTAGATTATATCTATTCTATCTCTCTATAGATCTCGATTAGACATGGAGAAACAGTGTAGCTAGTCATTTACTGACTTAGCCTTACTGGTTTAAACTAGAAAATCTAGATCTAAACTCTAGTAACATTTATTAACAATCTAGATTTTGGTCATGGTGGCCATTCCAAGTCTAGATACAACCCAAATTAAGTTCTTGGATCGGAAATCTACCTCACATTGTGTTTCTATTTCAAAGAACAAATGTAGGAGAAAGACATCAATTCAATGGAGACTTTTTTTCTATTTATAGCAGGAAAAATTTTGGACGAGGATGGTGTTGCAACTTGCATGATGTTTGCTGTCTAAAAAGAGTTTCTTACCAAACTGGTGGCAAAATCGTTTTTGCTACTGCTAGACATTCATTTGAAAGACTGGCTTTAGTAATCAGAATAGCGCGCGCCCGGAAACTTCCATAAAAAAATTTCCTGCTTTTTTCTCATGAGCTGCTTGCATCCCTGTCTAAGGAATGTTTAGATTCATTCTAGTCCAGTCAAGACTTTTCGGCTATAACTTCAGATACATACAACGTCACTGTGTCATAGAAAAACAGAGTTCATGAAGAGAACTGTAAGAAGAAAACAGCTCTGTATGCAGCACCATAATCATGGCATTGTCCTTTTTTAGTAGATGTATCAAAGATTCTATATTGGGCATTTATTGAATTCCAGTTTTGTAGCCACCTTCTTTGAGGTCATGGAAATTTTTGTGCTTTTTATTTGTGCTGCTTGTGTGTCTGTTATATCTAGGTTCTATTGTTTGATTTATTATCTCTAAATAAATTGTCTCTGCTATAGCTTATTGTAAGCAGGTTCTCTGCCCTCTTTTGAGAAAAGGCAACATATCAGCATTTTGGTGAAATTCACTTTTTCTTAGATTATGGTACTTCAGCTCCAGCTGCATCTTCTTAGCTGGGTCTGGTATCTATAGTGTATATAGTAAAGAAATTGTAAACATGCTTTAAAAAATGTGTGCATAAGTTTCTTATAATCCAAAATTACAAATGCACAGACTGACAAAAAACTGGATAGTGCTTTTACTGCAGGTATGCTTCTTTTCATAAAAGCATTTCTCTTTATGCATCAAACGGATTCAACAAAAATTGCACATATCATGATATTCGTCCATGTTTCAGTCATTCAAAAGTGGTTTCAAATATGCATCTGATCTTGTGGAACCCTTTCATTACCTCAATATCGTCTAACAACATTTTAAAAAAAAACATGCCGTAGGTTCTTGCAACCTCTGGCGTATGCGTGAGTACAATTTTTTTTGATGCAAGACTGGTGTATTAAAATAAGGGGTGCTTCAACAATAACAAGGTGGCATATAGATACATGGTTGCAAAGCATGGACCTATTTTAAGACGGTTCAAAAGAAGATACAGATGTTTGAAATGTAGTGCTACAGGAGACTTCTCAAGGTCCCATGTACAGAAAAGAAAAACAACAAAGAAATGATACAAATGGCCGATGTCGGCCAAAGACTGTTGCCACAACTTATAAATCGGAAACTTGGGTATGCTGGACACATCATTCGAGACAGCTGGGGACTTTGTGACAATGAGCCCTAAAGGGGAAAATCAAAGGGAAGAGAGGACAGGGAAGGCCAAGAAGGAACTGAATGGATGATGTAAAGGAATGGTCGGGGTCGGCAAGCTATGGAGGTACGAAAGGGAAGGCTGAGATCAGAGAAGAATGGAAAGACATGGTTGCCAACCTTCGGACCGAAGACTGCACTTGATTATTATATAGATATATATGTTGCAGTCATTCTTTTTTTCTGAAAATTTTTATCTTGCTGTCGTTCTTTTTTTTGCTGAAAATTTTATTTAGAGAGGTAAATATTCCAGCTCTAAGAGTACGGACAAAGCAAGTAAGCTATCAGCTTTACACCTTCATCAGATAAAAAATAAAAACGTACAGGACACCGTTAAGTGGACAGCTTACTTGTTTCTTCTGTACTCTTAGAGTTGGAATATTTACCTTTCAAAATAGTTTTTATCTTGCTAGCCCTTTTTAAGTGCTTTGTAGAGGGGGACCAAAATCCCTGTAATTAAGTGGTAGATATGTTCCATTACATACATTGTGACTGTGAGTCCTTTTTATGCCTGAATAATGTAAGTCAGGTTAACCTTTTTGATGGGTACTCAACATATGAAATCTGAAGTCGTAAATGCATTGTTGTTAACTGTACTATCTTAATTTTTATTGTTTTTTTTCTCAAACAGTTAAGAAAAAAAGTGAAGAGATTTAGAAGTCAGTGCTGTATGTGTTTTAATGTTCTGCATTAATTATTAAACTTGTAGGATTTCACTGAGATGATAGTTCACCACATAGCCACATTGCTGTTGATGGGCATGTCTTGGGCCAATAACTTTGTTAGGATTGGAACACTGGTACTGCTTGTTCATGATGCTGTTGATTCTTGGATGGAGGTCAGTAAAATTTTGTACATTTTCTTTTTTTATAGTTTTTCATTAAGCATCTTTGAGCCCAAATAATTTGAACCTTACTTGCTTGTAAATTTGTTCAGATGAATGGCTTTATCCCATTTTGTAACCTATACTGACATTTTAAATTTAAAAAAAAATCCAAGCTTAAGCTGTGATTAGTTAGGTTTTTGAAAGATGTAATCATATCAAAAGGTCAATTGTCCCAGCAAAACAAAATTTATGGCTATTAAACAATATATAATCAATGTTTTTAAAATTCTAAGCTTATCTTGATGCACATGCAGTTCTATTAGTCTGATGGAGCTCTCCTTTATCCCTCTGCAAATTTGTTTCTTTACTTTTACAACCCTAGGCAGCTAAAGTGGCCAAGTACCTCAAATTTGACGGCATCTGTAATGTCCTGTTCCTTATCTTTATGATTGTCTGGGTCTTAACAAGAATGATGTTGTTTCCATTTAGGTAAGTGAACAAGATAACATTACTGTATGCAAAATTGATTTTCCCTGCTTTATTTCATATCTATTCTCAAACTACTCCAGAAAGGTTTTATTGATAGATTCTCTCTCCCTTTGAGCTTTCTCCTCTTCTTCCCCCTGTCTCTCCCACTCACTCTCTCTTTCTCCCTCTTTTCCTCTCTTCCTTCCCACTTTGCACTCACTTTCTCTCCCTTCATTTCCATCTTGCTCACTCTCTTACAATCGTAGGACACTTTTCCTGATTGCTGCCACAAATTTGAAAAAAAAATATTGAATATTAGCACTTCATCTCACAAGTGATTTCATGGATGAAATGGAGTTAATAAGGAGAAAAAGTAAAAAAGTACAACTCTGAAGTCTTACCAAACAGTTCGTAAGGATCCAAAAGAGCTCCTAGTGCCCTGAGCCATATTTTGCCCTTTATCTGGCCTAGAGAGTAAAAACTATTGACTTGGACTAGATCTATCAGTTTCATTATCTGACTCAGATTAGATGAAAAAAAAAAAGAATAAATAACAAAATAGTAATTTGAACATATTTAAAGAAATGGAATGTGGTCAAATCTCGAGTTGAACATTCATGTTTAAATCGTACTGTATTTGGAATGAGCGCAAATTATCATTCCTGTTGGCAAACTCCCTCTTTGAAGTCAACTGCTTGCAGGCAAGGACGGTAATTTTGAGCTCTATTTTCATTCACGATATATACAAAATTGGCGGATATACAAGATTTAGAAATTGCAGTAACCCAACAGTAGTCCTTCTACAAATAAAGAGGAAAAAACTCTGAGAACATCATTTTAAAGTGAACTCTATTGGCCTTTTGTATGAATTTCCTTTTGCGTGGTGTCATGGTCTAGTGATAGACACCAAGCATTTGAACTGAGATGTCCTGGGTTTAAGCTCATGGTTTGCCTTGTCTAATTTTAGTCTTGAGGAAGGCTTTTTACAAACACTTTTTCGCCATACTCAGGCATTAAATGAGTACCTTGCTTTAGCAAGTCAATTTTTTTTAAATAAGGTATTCATTTTAGCTCTTAAAATATTGACAAAACTGTTGAGCTGTCGGATTTTCGCCTTTGTCAGACAAAAAAAGATAAAAAAAAACGTGTAAGACACTTACATAAATACGGACAGGACTAACAATAAAAGAAAAGCAATAATATTATTATATACAATATAAAATATGAATGATGAGATAAAAATAAAAAATAACCTAGAAATCTAGATATAAATCTATCTGCATGATAAAAAAGAAAAAAAAAGGAATAAAGGGGGGAGGGGAAGGGGGCGGGGGTACTATGGGGAAGGGGCCTGAGGATCCATGAAAATTGTAACTTAATTACATAGTGAAAGAAATGGAAAGAACTATCAATGAAAAACAAGAATTATTTACAAAATATAAGAATGTATCAACTAGATTTAGACCTATCTGGAATAAAAATGACACTCTATACTTTCCTTAGATCTAAGAAAAATGCGAAACTTCTATGTTTAAGGCAGGATAAGTCTTCAAGAACAGACACACCTGTTGGCCCTACTCAATCTGCTCATGTTAAAGATAAGGATGACAACCATAAAGTAGTGTGTATCCCGACTGACCTTCACCTTTCTGAGGCTCAACGACAGGTCCCCAGCAAAGGTCGTAAGTTCATACCCCTGACTTCTACTACTGATAAGTTTCAACTTTTCATCAATCCCTCATGCTGATGGCCTTACAGCCGTCAAGCATTTTCTTAACACCTGCATTTCACCTGCAGTCAGTACAGATACGTTGGTTCGACTGACTGAACTGGTACTGACCTTGAATTCTTTTGAGTTTTCGGGGGAGATTTTTGACCAAATCAGTGGCATGGCCACGGGAACTAAAATGGGCCCAAGTTATGCTTGCCTCTTCATGGCTTATCTGGAATGGCAAATGGTAAACCGCTTTGGTTACCACGGTCTTACGCCTGAGGTCTACTACCAATACATAGATGACGGTATTAGTGTTTCTACCATGCCTCTAGATGTTCTTAAGAATTACATTGATTTTGTTACGATGTTCCACCCATCTATTTCTTTCACATCAGCAATTTCAACCTTTACAGTCAATTTTTTGGACATCAAAATTTCTATCAGGGATAGATATTTGAACTCGTCAGTCTACTACAAACCGACGGACAGCCACACCTATTTGACATACACCTCATCCCACCCATACTCGTGCAAGAGGTCTATCCCATTCTCTCAAATGCTGCGCCTTTGTCGGCTTTGTCAAGATGACCATGACTTTCGGGAGCAGTGTTTGAGAATGCGCGATTTCTTTGTGTCGTGTGGCTATCCTTTGGAGATACTAGATGACGCGTGGAATAGGGTATCTAAAATTAGTAAGACTGACGCTCTTATACCGAGGCCTGAACAATCCTCTCATCCTTGGTCGCTCGTAAGATTCAGAAAGGCGAAAAACATTCGCGACATGCTGGTTTGCAGTCAAATCTCTGCGTCTCATGACTCAGGAACCCGACCTTGCAGGAGACCTAGTTGTAAAATTTGTACGTATGTGTCACAATCTAATGAAATCAACACGCCTCGTGATGTTTTCAAGATTGCTGACTCATTTACCTGCACTAGTCGCAGCCTAATATATGCTTTTGTCTGTAAGAGATGTGACATGGTATATATTGGTGAAACTGGCAGCAATCTGGCGACACGATTTAGCGAACATTTGCGCGATGTACAAAACAGGGTTCATAAACCCGTTTCTCTACATTTTCGCTCTTCTGGCCACCAAGGCTGTACTGACATGAAGGTGCTAGGTTTGTGTTCTTCGAGAGGTGGTGCCAAGTCACGCTTTGATTGTGAGCAAAGGCTTATTTTTGAACTTGGTACTTTAGCACCTGAGGGGATGAATGTTCAACATATTTTTCCCCACAAATAAATTGCTGCTGGCAAGTAGTATTACAAGTAGTAGTATTATTTTACTTAGTTTCTATTTCTTTATTTTTTTTTTTAAACTTAGGCCGGAGCTATAATATCTTTTTTTCACCATCCAGGTCTTTTTCTAATTGTGACCTTCTACTGCCAACTTTGAACCCTTTGTTGTTGCTTTCTTTCTTGATTATTTGCTTGTTTTCCTCCTAAGTATCCATTGTCTCTTTCGTGGAGTAGACTTTTTCCTAGCTTACTCTATATTTACTTTTTTTCTCCTCTTTTGTCCTTGTCTTTTTTGTGGGTCATATGGTAAGTTTATGAATATATTCTCTCTTTCTTTTCATTGCTCATAGGTATAGATTTTTTGCTTTGTACTTTCTTCACGGTAGGACAACTTAACACTTTCTTGATTTAGTTCATCCTCTAGTCTGTAATACTATTAGTGTCTATTTTGGTCTCAAACTTTTGCTATTGCACACTCTTCGGCCATGCGTCAAAATTTTCCTACGAGTTTTCATGTACGGCACTATTTTGCGCCACTTCTCTACTATGATTGTCATCTTGATGCGTTTGCGCCTCCTTGTTTACAAGATCTGCGCTGGAAAAAGATAAGTCGTTCTTTATCTGTCTTTTTCATTCCAGGTAGGTCTAGATCTAGTTGATACATTCTTATTTTTTGTAAATAATTCTCGTTTTTCATTGATAGTTCTTTTCATTTCTTTCTCTCTGTAATTAAGTTACAATTTTTGTGGATCCTCAGGCCCCTTCCTCCTAGTACCCCTTGCCCTCCCCCCTTTTTTCCTTTTTTTTTCTTTTTTATCCTGCAGATAGATTTTATCTAGATTTCTAGGTTATTTTTTATTTTTATCTCATCATTCATATTCTATATTGTTTATAGTAATATTGTTATTGCTTTTCTTTTATTGTTAGTCCTGTCCGTATTTATGTAAATGTCTTAAACGTTTTTTATTTTTTTTTTGTCTGACAAAGGTGTAAAGCCAACAGCTCACTTGTTTTGTCAATATTTTTAGAGCTAAAATGAATACCTTACTTAAGAAAAATTGACTTACTTATCCATACAGCTCTACTGTGACTCCTGTTCAATTTACCGTGCTTTAGACAGTGAATCACCTTGTCAGAATGCCAGAGTGATTTTCTTTAACTGTCACTTTTTGGTGAGTTCAGAAGGTAGTTTGGTTGGTAATGGTAACCCATGTAAAACACTTTTACAGTTAGAGCATTGTAGTAGATTGAGCATTATAAATATGTGGTGTATATATATATATATAAAATAGCTCTTTACTCTGTACTTTAATTCCAGGATTATCCACTCCACAATGTTTGAGGCATCTGCTGAGATGGACCCTGAGGTGGGCTGGCTCACCATGTACAGTGTTTACAACATCCTGCTGTGCACCCTGCAGGTTCTGCACATCATCTGGTTCTACTACATCTGCCTCATTGCTGCAGATGCTTTCAAAGGACAGGTTGGTGCTAACTAGTTTCTCCTATCACACTTTTCGTGAAGTATGTGAGCACAAGCCTTTTTTTTCCTGACGTAAATTTTAAAAAATCACTAGGTTTAGTTTATGCAGAATACACAAGCGGGATGGGGGTGGGTGGGTGGTTTGGCATTTATGGGTTGTTAATCACCTTTCGATGCGACAAAACATGGTTGATTCTGGGGTGCCTCTAGTCTAAACTTCAAATTTAAACTGTATTATAAAGTCCTTATTTTTTAATACACTATTAGTAACATGCGCGCGAATCAAAAATAATGGAATCAGTTTAAGTAACAAATTTAAGAAATGGCTAACCTCCTATTTAAAAGTTCTTTTCTTTTCTTTTTGTCCCTATAATGTTGTAATATCTATATACATCGGCTTTGCCTTCTTTTTGCAGGCTCACCTTCTGCTAGTCTATTTTCTGTTTTTGAGTTTCCTCTCAACGCCTTCTCTTTGTTTTGTATCTCCCTGTTTTATCCTCCTCTTTATCTGAGTTCATATCTCTCTCTCTCTCTGTCTCTCTCTTGCTATGACTTTACATATCTTGTCATGTCTTTATGTCTCCCACCTTCTAATGAGTTTACCTTCTTCGCTTCTTGGACTAATATTCTGTTCTCTGCCAATGTATCCAGGCCTTCTCTTTTTTTTTAAATCTCGCTATAACTGTTTTATCCTTCTTTTTATCATAGTCCACACCTTCTCTCTCTCTCTCTGTCTATCTACCTCTCTCTCTCACTCTTTTGCTTTACATGTCTGTTAATAGGCCTACATGCCTGTCCCCAAACTTCTCTTTTGGCCTTTGGCCCTAAACCATGAGTTTCTGTTGAAAGATTCATCTTGATAACATACATAGGATCAAGATTCTATAGCAGGATTTTAGTTTATACTGGTAGGGGTGGATTTAATGTTAAACCAGCTGAGTCTAGATTAGTTGTACTTCAAAAGGCTATTATTTGAAGCAGCTGAAGTGTAGGCTCTAGAAGCAAGATAGATCTAGATTTCTAGATCTACTTGACTCGCGGCGCAGTCGTTCACCCAAGCTGGGTATAATTAGTAACTTCTTTCCCTAAGCCACAAAGTTCGCATCTCGCTTCAAACTTAATTTGTCTATGATTTACCTTCTGCGCGTCTAATATTCTGTCTTTGAGTTTCCTATCAAGGCCTTCTCTTCCTATATTAACCATCATAGTTTGCATATCTCTCTCTCTCTCTCTCTCTCTCATAGTTTAGATCTCTCTCTTTGTCTATCTATCTTTCTCGCTCTGTCTACATCATTGTGTTTGTACATGTCTGTCTCTTCCTTTCTCACCTTCTCTTTTGAGTCAATACCATGAGTTTCTGCAGCAAGATTAATCTTGGTAACATACATCTAGATCTAGATTTCATAGCAGGATTTTAGATTATGGGGCTATGTGGATTAAAAAAATCTGAGTATAGACAAGTAACTGTTTTACTTCAATATTATTTAGTCTGAGCAGCTGAGGGATAGATAAGGTAAGATTTACGTGGCAGTGAGATGAGCTGAATGAGACATGATTTCATGGTTCTCTCAGATGTCTGCAAAAACAGAGATTGCTAGCAAAAGTCCTTCTCAGCTAATTTAGGTCAATAAATTGCCATATAGCGTGTGACCTGTTAATTAGTGTAGATAGCAAAAAACTCGAAAACAAAAAAAAATTTCTCCATGATTTAGCCTCAAAAAGATCAGATTTTGGTGCATGTCCCTAGAATGATGCATTACCCTACCTATCAACACAAAATTGAGGGGTTTTAGCCTTTTTCCTAACCCGCAGCGGTTGGCAAAAAATTTCTCTATTTTTTTTTAATATAGGATATTAATCCCTTTTGGGAAATTTGGCTTCGTTACTCAGCGTAACTGCCGCCACAGGTCAGCGCCACTAATGCCCCAGCAGACCAGTACATTTGAAAGTCTTTTTTAGCCCATATGCGGGGTGTTGCAGGCACATATATAAGCACAAATTCAAGAATTGCCAGTAGCTGAGCATCCATTTTACAGCTGGGTGGACCGTAGAAAGTTATGGTAAATTGCTTTCCCAGTGCATTTGCAACATGGCATGGTTGCAAATCGAACTTGCAACTGCCGGATCATGAGTTGGACACGCTGCCTCCAAACTCAAACTAAATATGAAATCAGCATTAACAGTGGATCTTTTTCATACTAGTCCCAATAATTTTTGTAATAAGTTAATAGCTTTTATTTTTTCAGACCTGATTTTTTTTTCATTCTTGAAGGTTCTTGAATATATTAACTTTAATCCTGTTTATGCCAAATATTTTTTAAGACAAACTCAGTTATGTCTATTTGATGAACAGTGACAGCATCAGGACAATACCTTGCACACGCAAAAAAAAAAAGAAAGTTCTGGTCTTCAATATCAGTAAAATCTTCATGTTTGGATAAACAGTTAACCTACCCACGCAGATTTCACTGTGTCAAACCACCTACAAACGTTACAAGGGTTGTACAGATTTATCTTTTTATTTGTTGTTTCCTTTAAAAGTCTTCCTCAACATAAAAAGCATATAACGAAAAAGACATAAGGTAAAGGTAGTCCCATACTCGACACGAGCGTAAGGGAACAAGGGGCAGGGTCCTTGTTTTTTCTAGGCACACAGCATAGTGAGGTAGTTTGCCATTGCTTTCCTCGCCGCCTTTACTTTCGCCGAGTCTTAAGAGACCTAGCTACCCATCAAGTGCTGGGTGGGCACAGGGGAGCAAATAAAATTTAGCCCGCACTCGGGATCGAACTCGTGACCTCTCAGGTAGCGGCCAACCGCCCTACCAATTGGGCCACTGCTCACCAAAAAAAAAAAAAAAAAAAATCAAAACTTTGCCCAGAAACAGCAACATGAAAGCTCAGTATTGTACACAATAGGTCAAATTGTAAGCTGATACTGTGTATTTTGCCATGCTCACAGTCATAAGGAATATGAAACACAGCAAAGATTCCTGGTTTAAACCATTCCTCCTTTGTTTCTTTCATAAATAACAACAACACGCCCCAAAGCTTCTGAGGATGCTTATTTGGAGTATCTCCTTTGTTAATTTTAGATATTTATTTCTTATTTATTATATACATTTATTTTTTATGCAAGTTCATTTACAAATCATCTTTGAGTGAGTTTCATTTTGTATAACTTGCAGGTGAAACAAGATTCCCGTAGCAGTTTAGAATCTGAGAGTGAGTCAGAGGGTGAAGATGCTGATGGTCATAAACCAGTGACTCGATCTGCGACTAAAGACAAGCAGTCTGCCAATGGAACTGTGAGAAGCAGGGACTCAACTAAACGAGCCTCCAATTAAGGAAAGGCTAAAAGTTAAAAGATAATTAGCACTTTTCGTTTATTCTTTACAAGGCAAAAAAAGTGAAAGCTTTTCAGACATTTTGTTCTTTGAGCCTTTCATTTTGTATCTTAGTTTCTATCTTTCTTTGCTGTCTTTTTCAATTCCTTCTCCAGTTATATATGATTATTCTTTTGCTTTTTGAATTTTTATTTGAACTTTGATGGTTGATCATGCAGTTTCAATTTCTCTGTCATTTTAATTTATCAAACCTGTCTGTTGTTGGAATTTTTAAAGATTTGAACTTGTTTTGTAGGTTACCTATTTATCATTGTTTCAATTTTTTTTGAATAATAAAATGTGAGAACTGCTCATCAAATTGCTTCTTCTGTATTGGTCTAGGTATTCCTTTTTTTGCCTAAAATATAAAGACTGAGCTAAACTTTTCTCATTTTAAACCATGTGTTAGTAAATATTACTTATTTGATTTTACATCCTATCAGTTTACTGAAGATTTACTGAATGTGTTAACATTGGAAAGTATTGCAGCCTCTGGCAACCAGCCAGGCTCATAATCTTGGAATGAGAGCTTTTTTGCATGTACAAAAATGACTAACTGAATGACTAAGATTTCTCTGCTTTTTTTTTTCCTTTCTGACTTTGTTTTGAATTGTGATGGCCAAGCACAAGTAGTTTTTACTCTTGATATTCTTTGCTAATGTCATTATTGAACTGTGTTGTGGAGGCAGTTATTGTAAGGTGTATGTGTATAGTTTAAATAGTTTATCATGTTTAATGCTTTGAAATAGCTGCCTTTGAACTCATGACATTTTTAAGGGCGGTATAAAATATTTAAATAATAATTAAATAATTTTAAGTTCTCGTAAATTGAAGTTTTTTGGTGGGATTTTTTTTTTCTTTTTCTTGCACCTTGTTGGATTTAAACTCATAATTCAAAGTTAATGAAGTTCAATTTTCTTAAATCAAATGTTATAGTTTAGTGTATAAAAATGTGTCCCTTCTGTTCTCAAGCATTTTCACCTATTAAGGACATAGATATTAGCCCGCAGGGTCATTGTGTTCGTGTGTGTAGCATGGAGAGAGAGAGAGAGAGAGAGAGACGCGAAATAAAATTGCCCAAGTACAATAAACATAACTGATAATCTGGATCCTCTTGTACCAAAGTCTGTGCCTGTTCCCAATAAATTTAGAGGATTTCACTGCATTCCACTGTTAAGTCAACCAGTTCTTGAGGGACAATATTTTGCAAAGAAGGAAAAATGAAGAAGAGGAGCAGAACAGTCACTAAAAGCAAAATAATGTCTTTGTTGACAGTAGTTAAAGTTGATATGTTTCGCATTCTGTCCAAATGAGTCGTAAGTTAGTTTTGAGATTGGGGCTTTTTAAGCGGAGTGGGTGTTTAGATGTAAAAAAATTTTTATTTTAGATTTTGACACTAAAACCATTTCTAAACAGTTTTTACACCTAATTCATGTTAAAACTTCATGTTTTATGTCTTTATTTATAGCTCGTATGGTTGCTAAGGTCTCAACACCTCCATAATCGTCTAAACTTTAAGTGATATTTTCTTCCTTTTCTAAACAAGATCAGTCCCTGTCAACTTCAAACTGCTATGACTTCATACAGAGGCATGATAGAACTTTTCTGTTTGTTGTACTTGAAACTAGAGAAAAGTAACTTTTCTATGATACCAATATCTGACTACCTTCCAATTATGACTCATTTTGACTGGTTGCAAGACATATAAAGATTTGAAAAATGTATCAACATTCAAGCAAACTAGATCACTAGCTTTTGTCTTGAAAAACAAACTTAGTTTACTGTGATTGGTAAGCTAGGTGAATTCTGTGAATGGTTTAGGGCAAATTTTAAGCTTTTCCTTTTTATATATATTTGTTTCACATGGTGATATCAAAAGTAGTTTGCTGGGTTGCTTATGTTTTCCAACAAAGTACACCATGTTTCACTTCTTTTGTTCAGAGAAAGGTGTCTAGATTTCTTTGCAAAAAAAAAAAATTTGCATTCATTTGAATTCACCTTGGTTCTTAGAGATCTGTGGGTGGGATGTGTTTTGAGATTGAATGGAGCTTTGTAAAGATTATTTAGAAAAAAAAAAAGAACAAAAGTGTGGCAGTTATTCTATGGAGCAGGTTTTAATTCAAGAAATACTCTCTTCTGATGCTAAGATGTTTTGATATTCCTATGCTTTTTTTTTCACACTCAAAAGAAGTAAAAAATCTTTGCTATGAAAGGTATGAGTCTCCAGAAAGTGTGATAATTGATATATTTATTATATTTTTTCAGAGAAAAACCTATACTTCTTTTTCCTTTTTTTTCCTAGAAAAAAAAACCATAACCAAAGAACTACTAACGTAGGTATTTTGTTTATTACACAGTACTTCCCTAATTGTATTTCAGTATCCTCCCTTTTTGTGTTAAATCTTACTTTTTAAGTAGATGGTTTATGCATAATATAACTTGTCACTTCACTTAGCTAAAAATTCATATCTCACCAATTGGTATGTTCATACAATTTCTATCTCACATCTGTGTCTTAGAGTTTTGTTTTTTTCTTCAATTTTTATCTTGTTTCTTTTTTTTTTTTAAATTTTACTATGTTATACTATTCCATTGTACTCTGTGAATAAAAAAGAAAGTGATGTAGTCATGGAGTGTTGTAATTTTCTATTCTCTTTTTCTATGCAAGGTAAACTACTGTAGTTAAATTGATATGTACTAACAATTTGAACTCAATGCTTCCGTTGAGGGAGAGTTTGTCTTTAAAAACTCTATTGACTACACTTTTGTTAAAAGTATCATTCTATTATCAGTTCCAGTTTCTAAACTTTGTGACCTTAGTTCTATCTTTTCTAAATTTGTACTGGTGCCATTCAAAGTTTCACTTTCAGTATAGGCCTGCAGATTAAAACTCAAATATCTTAAATGGGGGTATGGTTAGGGCAATGGGGTTTTAACTGTTTAAAATACCTTATCAAAGTAAACATTTTTTGCCCCTCTTTCAGGTGGTATGACTGATTCCAAATTATGCCAAAATATAAGACTAGTAAGAACAAGATAGCACTGAAGTCCTGACCTATAGGCTGTGCAAAGGTCATGCCACTGTGCACTTTTTTTTATCAGTGTTATATTCATTTTTTTTAATCAGTTTGACAACTGTAAACCTTTAAGATGAGTTTGGCTTGACAGTCATTCACTTAGGAAGTGAGGGG
>BMAT01009626.1:1072443-1084543 GCA_019649035.1 Elysia marginata | reverse complement strand
GGGTAGCATGCTTTTTCAAATTAGTACATATATATATGTTAGAATTTTACTACTAACAAGCAAAATGCACACAGAACTGCTGATTCTAACTGTTTTATGCATTTCCCAAATGTATGATTGATGCTGAAGCTATCTTCCGCACTCTTTAAATGTGTGATTTAGATAAATCCTATGCACTTCAGAAGTGTAGGAGTTTAACCATTTTTTGCTTGTAAAATTTATAAAACATTTCATGCATGTTTGAGGTATGTTCTTTACCAAATATTGAGATGCTTCCTTATCCTAGTGATATGATCATATACTGCTAATACTTTGGGTACTTTTATTTTTAATCAGAGATTAAGTTCTTTCACAAAGAAACTTAATTCATTAATGCAAGAAAAACTAGAATGATTTTTTTTGTCTCCGCAGATTTGTTTGTCAAGGCATATCATGAATAAGGGGAATTAAAAAAACTAAAAAGCAAGAATGATCTTTCTAAATGTGAATCATCTTACGATGATATCTATCATCTTGGACTGATAGTTGATCTTATTTGCTGCTGATATTTACTGAGCTGTCCAGAGTGCTGCTTGATCCTTTCAGGTTTTTATTTTACTTTGCAGTAATTTGTAAAATGAAACAGTTTTAAAAAGTTTACAAGCAAGATATTTATCTTTATGATTTATGTTTTCAAATGCTGGAATTATCTTATTTGGTTGGGTTGTTTCTTTTTTAAGCTATTTTTGTTACCAATACAAGTTTGTGTCTATCATTTGGGGCATTAAATAGATTAGTGCTGTTATATAGATACTCTGAAATGAGGTGTCTAATAATGGGTATATATATATATATATATATATATATATATATTCAAAGATCTAGTGGGTCAAGTTTCTTTTGCAAATCAAGAATCCACTGATGGTTACATAAAAAAACTAGATAATGGATTATATAAGGGGGGTCTTAATAAAAATTTTTTTCTTGTTTTTTTTTTCAATCAATTCACTGTTGGTTTTGGTTAAAACTTCCATTTATAGAAATCTAAAGTTTTAGGCTTTTGTTTCATATTCCACATTCCTTTGTTGGCTGCCAAGTTGGTAATTTTTTTTCTGTCTTAACAAAACCAACTCCAGATTGTTATTTCTAGTATCTTTGGAATCTTTTAGAAAAAAAAGCTCTGAACAGTGCTTTTTTGTGCGTATTTGCTATCAAACATTTTAGTTCCAATATCTGAAAGCACATAAAATATCTCTGTAAAGAAAAAGAATAAAGTTTTTTTAAAGCCAAATTCTTAAATTTCAATACAAATTTAAAAAAAAATCTTTTCCTTCTTTCCCATGCATGTTTTGTCTTACTTAAAAAAGAGGGATTTAAAAAAATAACATTATATTAACCAAGATGGTCTAACAAGAGGCTGGGCATTCAGATCAAAGTTTTAAATTAAAATCTTGTGTTGAATTTTGGCTGACTACAAGATAGTTTGAGGCGGAAACTTAACCAAATTTGCCTCTCATTGAAACTGTTTGTTTCAGCTTTTAAGTAAAGTTAGATTTTCTAGTATCCTGGCACAGGCCTGTTGAAGTATCAGTAACTGGAATTAACAATAATATTTTTTTCTAAGAACTGTTACTAATAAGATACCCTCTGAACTCACAGAGGAACATTATATAGAAACAGCAATTTAATTCCACAATCTGATAAGATCTAACATGTCTTTATCCAGATCATACTCATCGACCAAATGAGTGGGGTGTGGAAATGTCACCCTAACTATGGCAGGGCTTGAACCCAGTACCCCCTGATCTGAAAGCTGAGTGCCTGTGCCTATCCTTAGATGGTGCTCCCTTGGCATTACCTGGGCATTGCTTATTTACACCTGGCTCTTCTGATTTCATTCTCAGTTTGGCTTAGGTGATATAGAGTTAGTAGTGTTCAATGCAGGTGCTGTACTGAATAGTTTCATCTTCATCAAGAGTTTTATCTCAACTCGCACATTTCCCACTTGGATGTTGAATCTTTGAGCTAAACTTGCTAAGATTTGGTATTGTTTCTTCTTCACACATTCATGTCATAGTTACACAAAAGAACCTTTTTTAAAGTAAAATGTTAGTTTTTTTTACTGGTATCAATATGTACTAATATCTATTTTTGCATATGTGCATTTTGTAAAATGGTAAATGTGTGAGTTATTATTTTTTGTTTTAATTAACTTTTGTATGAAAAAGTTAAGTACTAATGGTTTGTTCTATCTTGTTGATAAAGCACAGGTGTAGTTTTAGTAATCACTCTTGACAAAACAGTCAATTTATTATACTCAAATGTTGATACATGTATAAAATTATATTTTTTTTATTAATATGGCATGCTAATTAAACATTAAGTTTGATTGATACTGTAAAACTTTTTTTTTATGCAAAGCAAAACCAACCATTGAAACTTTTATAACTCATAAATGTATGTATTACAAAAAAACAAACAAAAGCCCCATTAATTTTTGTTATGCTGCCCTCAGTTTTTCTTCTTGTGCAGCTAAGAGATACATCTTTTTGTATAAATTAGTTTCTCTTGTCATTTTGTTCTTGTCTTGAAGAAAAACAGCCGGACTTAAGAAATAAGTTGTTTTTTTTTCATTACAGTTGACTAACATTAAACAATTTAATTATATTCTTTTAAAATTCGTCTGTACATAGTAATAATTTTAATTTTTTAAAACTTTTGTGATGATCCAAATGACATTATTTCAATTCTCTGCTCGAGCTGACAGGGTTACAACCCTCAGGGTGAAGTCAGCAAGGTCAAAAGTTTAATCTATCACTTACAGAATGTCATCTGATATTAAGCTTCTGATGACCATCCCTCAAGTTTGTACAATTAAATCCCAAGAAACACGATATTGACTTTAGAGCTTAATTACATGTAGTTAGAATCCCCTTTGCAGTTTGCTAGGCTTGAAGTCTTGTGGATAATTTTAGCTGGGCAATGCGGCTATAGTGGAAACGTCAATCATTTCAAAGTCAGTCCAAAGTAACAACAACAACAAAAAAAAAAACAAGATGAAATAAATTCCTCAAAGATCCTAACAATTTTTTTTTTACAAGAGAGATTGCATGAACTCAAGCTATGCAAGGGCTGGAAGACAAGTATGTTTATTTTCCTAAGACCAAAAATGGTTACTTTATTTTTTTTTTTTTTTTTTGCGTGTGGATGAATCGTTCGCTAGAATTTTTTGTTGTTGTAGAGTTTTAAGAGGGCTTGGAATTAAGTACAAAACAATTTTCAAAACTTTACTAAAATTCAAAATAATGCACATATTTTGGAAAATATACGTTTAATAGACAAGCAGTATTTCAAAATAAAAATTGTATTTGAGGTTGGACTGAGGATAACAAAATGAATATCTTTACATTCTAAAATATGGGTCGCCAAAGCTACATGTAGGCTGTATTTGTGTGATAATGTGTAACCTGTGTGGCTGTGTCATTGAAATTATCCAGCAATGTCTATCTAAATGCCTCAGGGATTCTTCTTGTTGGTGATGTATTTTTTGTGTGAATTATTTATGAAAGGTTAAGTAGCCAAATAAAGATATGTGATAGTTGTTTTTTTAGTTATTATTATTTTGGGTGCTGCTAATTAAAACAAGTTATTTAGTTGTGTTTGTGGGGAGTGGAAAAGTAAAAAGGGGTGGGTGTCATTTTTTTCTTCAGATCTTCGCTCTAGATGACGGGCAATCAATATTAGAAAATTATTGTTTGGTATTGGCTCTTATGTGGATGTTCTTACTGGCTCACCCGTTATGATGCTGAGCGGGAAACTGTGTAAAACTAATTGGCTCTCTTCTTTGTTCTTGCACATGTTATTCTCTGTGTCATTACCACTATAGCAGTTGATTTGATTATCACTATATAGCCATGTTGGCTTAATTATGGTTTTAATTAACTTTTGTACTCTGAGGTTAAATATTGATGATAAAGTTGTTCGTTGTGAGAGTGGTTTGAACTAATTTGTAGTTAAATCATTTTGTTCAATTCAATGAATTTCAATGATGATGTCTTATGTTGTATTCTTTACATTATGTGACCTTAGGTGTATAATGAGTTTTGTTCCCAACTTGAAAGAAGTCAAACATCCAAATGAAGGTTTACTTCATAATCGCAGTACAAGTACATCTATTCCAATTAAAGCTGTCTAAGATGAAAGCCGGAATTTAAATAGGCGATAGTATGGACTTTTTGAAAGGTCTTGCCATGAGCTAAGCTTTAGATAGATTCAGTGAATATGAATGTGGTGAACCCTAGCGTTGCACAATGTCTAGTATTATAAGAGAATAATGTGGGTCAAATCTAATGCACCGTATAGCATTTAGGGCAAGCTCATTATGTATTAAATAGCCATGGTTAACATTTGTGAATAGTAATTACAGTGGGACCCATGAATCAAGTCCTGGCAATTTGGTTGGTAAAAAGGTCTCATAAGAGGGTGTCTTAGTTCAGCGGTTGAATTCTTATACCCATTACAAGTGGACATCCTCAAATTTAAAGTCACATAAGATGTGTTGTCTTTATCGAGGAATTCCACTGTAGTATTAAAACTTTAATGTTAATATTAGATTGGTCATGATGCACACAAGTGTATTTTCTTCACACCGATTCACATTTTCTCTGTAATTAATACTTTTTTTTTTTTCGACTTTTGCCTTGCTCATTCTTGTTTGAATTTTTGTGTGCTAAAACAGTATTCTGCATGTTTATCTGTCATACAGTTCCATTCAACCAATTCTTTGTCTCTGGTCACATTTTCTACATCTGTAAATTTTCTGTCTGTCCAATACTGTTCTTTCTTATCTTCATTTTTGCTATTTTGCTCACTTAATCTTACTAATAAAACCAATTTCATTAATAAACATTTAACTTTACTTTCTAATATGTTATCGTTTTTTTTTCTTCGGGTATTTCTTTTGTTATTACATGTACTTGTACTGTAAGTGATGTATATGATTGCCTTGTCAAAATTACTAAGAAGTTTTGGGTTGAGTTTTAGCATTGATAATGATAGTAAGTTGGCAGCTTGAGGTTGCGGAACTCGTGTCTTCACCAAACACAAACACGTCCAGAGTGAATGAGTCGGATGTCACGATTATCACCATCAAAGGTGTTGCTTTTTTTAAACAAATTTTTGTAAGCAGAAGAATTTCTATACAATTATCAATGTTTTGTGGTAGATATTTAAACTTTACCGTATTGAAAATACAGTAAAACCTCTGAATAAAGACCTGGAAAAATGTTGGTAAAAACAGGTTTAAAAGAGGGGGGGGGTCTTAGTCCATGAGGTTAAATTAATTTATCCATATAAGCGGACGTCCTCAAATTTATACTCATATTAGAGGAGTTCTCTTTGTTGAGGCGCTCTACTGTATACCTTTGTATGGCGTTTTCTCAAAAATGGATTTTCCGACTTGGACTCATTCCAAATATACTTAAAAGTTAAATAAGCACAAAAAAAAGAAACCTTTCATTAGGGAGATGGACACTGAATTAACAAACTACAGAAGAATTCTTTTTCACGCGAATTTTTTAGGACTGCTCTAACGTGTGTTAAGATGAGGTGCTTTAATGTTTGAACGACATAATGGATAGTAGTGCTGCATACAATTCAAATAATAATGCAGATAAATAGTGTCCATCTTTCTACAGCTCAAGTAGCTATGGCCTTGCGTCACTGGTGTTGATGTTAGTGTAAGTTACCTTATTATCTAAACTGCACATGTACCAATGATAATAGAAAGAAAATTAGAATTTTTGGCGACCTTTTATGAATATTACTTCAAAGTTGTAAAAAGGAGTTTCTGGGTTGCGAAACTTTTTTTATCTTCTGTGGAGCAGAAAGCTGTTGAGAGGGAATGTTGCTTAAAAGAGAGAAAGCTAAGTAAATTGGGGATTTTTTGTTGTTCTTTGCACCTAAAAGAGAAATTTATGTATAAAAGGATTGGGTCAAATAGAGTGGACTGTAGATCACACTAACAGGCAGTTAACATTATTTGATGTATAAATGAAAAGAAAAGATGAAGGGTAATCATATCAATGATAAAGCAAAATTCGACATGCATGCGAGGCCCTAAGACAATATAGTGGAACTCCTGAATAAAGACCATGAAATATGTTGGTAAAAACAGGTCTTATAAGGGGGGCTCTTAGCTCAGGGGTTAAGTTACCTTACTCATGTAAGCGGACGTCCTCAAATTCAAGAGGGGTGGTCTTTATTGAGAGGTTCCACTGTATACCGAAGATACAGCTTTGTGCTTCAACATTCGTGAATAATCAGGTATTATTACCTTGTTTATTATTATATTATTATTAATTTATAAGTAATTATTATATTACATCTCTGACATAATTACTTCGTGCCAATATGAGAATCCCTTGGGAGCAATCTAGGGCGTAATAATTCAGCTCCACACAGAAAGAAAGGCACAAAGAAATTGAAAAGGAGGTAAATAACTTGGAATTAGTTCATGAGCGTTTCAATGAGTCGACAAGTCCTGTCCTGCATTGATAGCTGTGTTTGTTTTGTTGAATTATATTTGATTTTATAAATCCAAAAGATGCAAGCCATTGCCTGTACAGAAAAAAAAAAGATTTTAGTTTAGATATCCAATACTTGCAGTTAAGAAGATCATAAAGAAAATCATTGACGAAAACCAAAGACAATAACTGCAAGTTTATAATGAAACGCACTATGCATCTTTTTTGCATTTAATCTTTGGTCTATCACTGCCTGCATATGGGACTTATAGATTAAGGACTCCAGATAATCATCTCATTAGGATCAATATCTAGTTACTGGAAGAAGATAATGCTTAGATATTTCTTGAGGTGGAAAAGCGGGTTAAAAAATCTTGTCGGTGTAGAAATCTCCGCTGTGTCCTAAAGTGGAGACACCAACTTCTTTAAGAGAGCTGATTCTCAAGCCAAAGGCACTCAAGTTGTTGGTAAATAAATTTAGCACTGTATAATGTAGAATTACCGGGCTCGTCAGAAAAGAATTCTCATGCTTTTGTACATGTACTACGCTGATGGTCCTCATGAAGTAAGACTAATGCGATAACATGTAAAAGGGGCTCGATAGAAAGTATCACTTTCAGAGTGGAAAAAGATATCTCAGCGGTGGGGGACGAACTCTAACATGTCTAGCCACACCTTCTCTCAGTGCAGCTTTGATCTTGATGAATGCAAACATTTTTGAAAGTCGTGCGTAGAATTCTTGGGTGGGAGCGGCCGAATTGTGTTCTTTTTTAATGGAGTTTAATGAGCGCAGAGATGGAAAGAGATGGTAGTAAACGGAGAAAGAATGCTTTGATGAATGAGAGCAGGAGAGAACTGGGGCAGCCTGGCGGAGTGGTTAGCGCGTCGGACTCGAGATCTGGAGGTCAAGGGTTCGATTCCCGACCATGCCATGTTGCAAGCAATTGCCTTAAGAAACCCAAACTTTCCCCAGTCCACCCACCTGTAAAATGGGTACCCAGCTACAGGCTTCATATGTACTGGTCTGCTGGGACATCAGTGGCGCTGCTCTGTGGCGACACAGTTACGCTGAGTAACGAAGACTTTTAATATAGTGTAGAAAAATTAAATAAAAAAACAAAACTGATGTGGAGATCAACAGAAAGATGGCAAGGGAGGCAGAAAATGGCGAAGTAGGTTAAGGTCATGGAGGAAACTACTTGTGTTAAATAATGAAAGAATTTATGAATCGGAAATCATACGAAGGCAACATGTGTTTAATTAAGGCACCGATACACATAAAGGGCAGAGAGACAAGTTGTAACAAGTCGAGAGGGAAAAAAAGGGAAAAAAAGATAGAAGTATGGAAGCGAAATGGGGAAAAGAATGCAACTTTAAAAAATAGCCATAATTGTACCTTAAAAAACTGAAGCTGAGTAGTAGGTCTGCTGATACAGAGAATATCGTTTTTAAGGAACGTTTCGAACAATTTCCTCTCGAAATGTTTGGCGTGGTTTAGCCTTAAGACTCGGAAAGCTGGAATGTAAAAATATGAAAATTGGTGTAGCCTACAGTTTAGTAAGAGCAAAGGGTCAACATTAAAGACGAAGAAAATTTATGGAGACTGTTCACTTACACTAAATCATATGGTTGTCTGGTGGTGTGTACAGTTATCGCCAAATCCAAAGAGAAGTCCATGTAAAATGTTAAATTAGCAAATTGAATTGGTTTTAGATTGGGCGTGAAAGCAGGTCCTTAACTTTTAATTTTCTGTGATTTTCAGTTGTAAAAATTCTTTAAGGACAAGAATTATTATTTATCCAATTGTTTAAATAAATTAGTTTAATTTATAGCTTTATAAGTTGATAAAGCAATCGATTTATGTATTTTGGAGGTTGTAAACTCTGTAGTATTTTTTATTTGTGTGAAGTGATTTTGATAGAAATATGCAAAAAATTGAGTGTTCTGTGCTATACCACGAAGCAAATGCATTCAAGTTTCAACAATACAACTTAAAATTGAGAGTAACGGAAAATAGATGAGGAAAAAAATCTTTAAGAAAATTTCTTTCACTCAAAATTTAATCAAATCAATTATGAATAATATCAAGATAGAAAAAAAATAGAAACATAATATTAATTAATGAACAATAACATAAAATTCAAATTTTAAACAATTAGTCATAATTATCTAGAATCAATTCTGACGAAGATGCAAAATGAGTTCTGTTCTTTTATATTATGGAGATTATAATCCCATAAATGCTAGAATTTTTTCTCAATGTGTTGAACTTTTACATAACTTTGTTCTAATGGCCCATCTTGGTCCGTAGATCACAGCTCTAGAATCCGATTATGTACGCTCAGATGTTTATGTACTCATGTTCGTGTCATAAGGCAGGATGTTTCTCAGTTCTCACACACACACACACACACACTCTCTCTCTCTCTCTCTCTCTCTCTCTCACACACACACACTCTCTCTCTCACTCATCATGCAGTTCCCAGAGCTAGTTTTTTCCCACGTTGGACATCTTGCAAGATATTTTGCTCTTTCCAAATATTGGTCTTTGAAGTTGTTGCCCCAACTAATAAATAATTGTTTAGTGCGATTTGGGGGACTTTTATGTGAAGAAACATTATTGATTTATTTGGGGTATCATTTCTTACTTTAAAAGAAATATCGTTATTCTTTAGGGTGACCCAGAAAAAAAAATAAACATACAACATAACATTGTCACATTAAGTTAAATTGCATAGTTTAAAAAAATCACTATAAACTTTACTCGTCAAGAGATGTGATCTTTGAAATTGTTGAACTTAATTTAAAAATAATTCACAATACCGGTACTTTCAAGATTTATAGGGGTTTTACTATCATACAAAGATAGGAAACTTATCATCTTCCTTAAAAATATTTCTTAAAAAAATAATTCTAGATAATTATGTTCTTGTGATGCTTTACCCCTGTTGATATAATAATTTTCTCCGATGTTTGAAGTGATAAGTCTAGTGGCCTATTGCGGGGTTCTAAATTAGTCTAGCGATGGCATTTCGTTTTCCTGGGTTTCTATTATTCTGCTGATCTAAATGAAGGATTAATTCCAAAGGTTTGTTCTTTTTGATAAGCATGAGACTTTTCGCATCATACTGCAATATCATTTAAACTTGTTAAGAAGAATATACTTTGCAAAATAATGTGTAAAAGGCATACCTTATAGCAAGTTAGTGTCTCTTTTTCGCAAACTGGCTAGTTATCGTTCCTGTCTAAAACTTACGTGAAGTAATAAGTGATCGAAGATTACATGTTATCCTTTTCATACTCTTTTATCTCTTACTAAAACTCAAAAGTCACTGTTCTAACATATGGAATAATGTAGTAATATAATCTATCAAAGCAAAAGCAAACGTTAACAACCAAAGTCGGCATCTCTCTCTCTCTTTCTCCCTCTATCTCTCTGAAAAAGACAGATTTCCTAGCGTGTGCCGAGAATAAAACTGATTTTTTTACACCCTGCGTAATGAAATTCCATTCGTACCACATAAACATGTTCGAACCATAAGCAGATGAGCAGAGACAGAGAGAGAGAGAGAGAGAGAGAGAGAGAGAGAGAGAGAGGAGGGGGGATGGGGGAAGGTTGTAGAGGCAGGCAAGGAGATGACAAACATCTATCTTAGACTTAATGCATTATAAAAAGTAAGGGCAAATACCTTCTTGAAACAAACTGGCGAGGTTCTTTTAATGAATTAATTAGTTTTCAAAACTTAATTTGGGACTTTTGTTTGGTCTTGTGTTTTATTTTTTTTTTTGTTTGTCGCGTGCTCAGATCAATTTTTATTGAATAAAATGTTAAAACAAATCCGCCAGTTAGATACCATTTTATCTGGTGGTATCAATAAAGAAATTGGCACTAATTAAGATATTTTAAAGGATTTGACAACATTATAGCGCCGCAGGCTATCTGTGATTACAGCTTCTGTGACAAATTTTTTTATTCTTTTTTTTTCCAAAGTAAGCCCTGGCGGAAGTGAAAAAAAAAGATTTTTCCAAATTTATCCAACAATTCAAACTATCACAAAATTTTTAAACCTGGGAAGAGAAAAAGACTCGAGGTAAATAATCGACGGAAAGCTCACGTGATCTGAAAATAGCAAAAAAGTGTGACCAAGAGGAAAAGGAATTTTCAGCATTGTATGAGTGCTGGTTGGACAGTGTTTTTTTTTTCAATCAAAGAATTGTTCCGTTATTTCCTTAATTTAAAAAAGGATCATTCGAACTTAAAAACGATAAAAATTTATCTAAATTACCAACAAATAATACTTTTCAATGGGGATTAAGACTAGTTGTTTTACATTTAGTCATGGGAGCTCACCGCTTTACAACAAGTGCATTGAGTTTTCTCTATAATCTCCCTCACAACTTTAGCCGTTCTCATTTCTTCAATACCTTTCTCTAGATTTATAATTATTCAATTTTTAAAAAAAGCTATTTAAAGATATTTGTATGCGTTAATTACAGGCCTCCCTGTGGTAGTAAATAAAAAAACGCACAATGCATAATGCTCATGGCAAACCAATACTCCTTAAAATCAACTTCTCTAAAAAGTGTACGTGTAGGTAATTTTGTAACTAAGATGTAGCTTCAGCAAGATTGCTGGATATTTTCTCTTATGATAGAAACAAACATTTGATTAATTTTACTTTAAAAAAATTAACAACAACAACAAAGGACCGAATTAATTTTATCTTGACATTTATACTTCATAGGGTGAAAAGTCTACAACCAGGTTAGACATAGAAGCCATCTTAAAGTTTTCATAAAAACTTGTTCAAGTTTCGCTATGCTAAGCAACATTGCTGATTTTCCTGTATATTTAGTACATAAGGTTACATAAGACTCTGGCATCGATGAAAAAATTGAATAGAATGATATATATGATAACATCTTCCTGGAGGCTGGGCAAACATTTTCTTCGAATCATTTTGGGCTAAGAAATTAACGCGTTTTAATCAAATTGTTCATTGCCCAGGTTTATCTATTTTTCCTATACTTTTCTGTTTTGGCAAAATTATTTATAGCTTTTGCAAATCAGGCATGCAGAAGATGTAGTTTAGCCAGCCACTGGAAGGGTGTTAAAGATAGTTGGTCACAAGAAAATGACCATGTACGACAATCACTTTCAACAGCAGCGACCGACACAATTACAACGACACATGAAGAAGAACTTCGACAACAGCAACAGCCGCGACGCAAAGATATTGCGTGAGAACATGATTTAAAACTGAACATTTTTCTTTGTCTCAGTACTTCTCTGTCTTGAAACCTTTAATTTTTTTAATATATGTTTTAATACAGACCTAAGGCAGAGAAAAATAACAACCTTTTCGGAGTTTTTGTGCAAAGACTTTTCATCAAATGCTTTTTTCCACTGTGCTTTTATCTTTGAATTTGTTTAATTAAGGGTTTTGCAGGTTTCGATTTGATTTTTTCCCTATTTGTTAATCTTTCCTTTTCTTGGGGAAAAAACATTCATGACTAGTAATAATATAGTAGGCCTACAAATAAAACAAACTTCATATAACAAGCAGGTGTGATCACTAGGATTCAACCTTCAAAAA
>BMAT01009626.1:1035708-1049137 GCA_019649035.1 Elysia marginata | reverse complement strand
CGTCATACTCACGCGTTGCTGCTTAAAGTCTGTAATTTTAAGAAAAAGAACGCAGAGTCTAGATCTAAGATCTAGCCGAATTTCTTATTAAGTTAAGATGTTTCACCGATCTTGTAGCTTTTGCTAAAAATGTTACATCCACAAAGAAAGTTCGAGAAGCAAAAAGTTTGTATCAAACTCCTATCAACCATTTGTTTTGATTCTGTAGTATCTCTCCTATTCTTTGTCTGTTTTATTTGCTGCGTGTATCAGCTTCTATCTCCAACTCCAAGTGCTTCCTTTTTTCCCTTTACTCCGTCTCTCAAATGCTTTTTTCTATCTCTCCCTCTTTCCCCCTCTTTATATACGTTTGTGTCTAATAAAGATTACTCTCCTGTTTCTAGATCCAGTTTTCTTGATCTAGAAGAGGAAGACTCTAAAGTAGAAATAAAGTGAATTCAGAATCTAGATCTAGATCTAGACAAAGATCGCCTGTTATCTGAAGATTCTAGGGCCCACTATAGAATCTGGGTCTAGATCAAGATCGCCTGTAATCTGGATATTTTAGGGCCCACATTTCTTTTTTTTTTTTTAACCTGCATTTGCGTTTGATGGCATTCAGGCACGTCTTCCAAGCCCGAAATAGTTTCTTCTTCTCTTAGGCATTTTGATGAGGAAAGGTTAGAGTTTAACGGCGAGTGATTGCGGGCTTGTGTGATTTCTAGATCTAGGAGATGAAGATTCGAAAGTAGAACTGAAAAGAGTAACCGGAGAGGATTACGAACCAAATGAATTCAGGCCGAGAGTTCTCATTGTTGCTGAAAATGTGCAAGAGCCTACATCAAATCAGAACTCGGAGATATTTTTTTCTTGAATTTCAGTGAAAAACGCATTACGGAATGATTTTTTTACCGCTCGTGTCAGACGCACCGAATAATTATCGACCCAGGTAATGGCCAATACCAACTGAACAAATACAAAAAGTCTATCTGGTTCATAAGCGAATATAAGTAGAGTTTGTATATATATTTGAAAGTCATAAATATCTGGCTTAGTTTGGAGAGCAAAGATAATACAATGTAAATTCTCCTAGTTTGACAAAGAGAATCACTTTAGGCCGAAATGGCGCTGGAACTAACTACACATGTTACGAAGAGGAACCCCCAGCCGGTTTTCTTTTCAGTTTCAGGATTCAAGTTCCGTTTAGACAAGAATCAGCAAAAAAAGTAAAAGGTGGACAATGTACTGTTAAAACCTGCGCGGCCGACGAACACATGAAAACCACCATGTTATACAGGTCATTTCCATCATTGCTATAACATAGAAGGCGATGGAAGAAAATGAGCTTCAAGATTTTTTAAAGACTTTCCATGGTACAACTTGACTACACCATGTCAGGTTGGATTTTACATCGTTTTTCTTCCAGAGACATCACATTTTGATCTTTGTTGTAGACACAACAAAGTACCATCCTGCTCAAAGTCATTTTGTCACTAACAAGCTCGTCAGGGGCGCCGTATCGCGCGAAGATTTCCTCTAGCCTGTCGGTGATCTTTTGAGATGTGATCGTTGGCGTCATGAGGATTTCTGGGTACTTTGTGTGGTAATCCATAAGCACGACCAGAAATTTGGAGCAGTTAGGGCTATTAAAAAAAGGCCCACTGACATCTATGGCGAGTTTCTGCCATGGTGTGTCAGGTGCCGGAATAGACAACGAAGGGACGTACGCTGAGGCAAGGGACTTGTCGCTGCTTTGACATCACGAGCAGTGTTTGACGAAGGTTTCGACGTCATGATCTTGGCGTGGCCACCTGTAAGACTGTCGGAGAATCCTCTTGATACGTACAATTCCTGGATGACCGGCGTGTGCCTTGACAAGTAGCTGTTTGCGTAGACTTGCAGGGATGAGGATACGGTCATCGTGAAGAAGTTCTTCAACAGACAGTTCATCACGAAGCAAATGATCTGGTTGTGGGTCAGTGGGCAAATCTTTCATTACTGGCCAAGGAAGGAGATAAACCGCTACAACGTAGCGTTGTTCTGCGTAGCTGTGCGGAGGCCCTCCGGTGACAAGTCATGTGTTCTCGAAGCACGCATGATCATGTCGTTAGCAGGGTTTTGTGGACCGGTGTGAGTAGAATCGAGAGACAGTCTACTCAGAGCGTCTGCTACAAGATTGCGTGAGCCATTGTGGTACTCAACGTTGTAGTCAAAAGCTGACAGTCTTTCCAGCAAGCGTGTGAACGTGTGAACTTGGCAGACTTTCTTGTGTCAGTTGTACGCTGGAGAAGCGACGCAAGCGCTGCATGATCAGTGCGGAGCGTGAAGGGTCGTCCGGCGAGATACTTCTCCCATGTTTCGCAGGCCCAGATGTAAGCTAATGCTTCTTTCTCGTTGGTAGCAAAAGATCGCTCCCGCGGCTGATGTGTGAGAAGCGTAAGCGATGGGTATGTCTCGTCCATGCTGACGCTGGCTTGAAACAGCTCCAAGGCCAACATCAGAAGCATCTGTTGTGACAAATGCAGGGGCATTGGGGTCGAAGATAAAGTTTCTGAGCTCACCTGCAATGTCACTTTTGAGCCGTTCGAACGCTTGGCTGCACTCTGTCGATCATTCAAACTTCACACCTTTGCGAGTGAGGCGACGCAAAGGCTCAGCTGTTGTTGACAAATTTTTGATGAAGTCATGGTAGTAATTTATCATACTTAGGAATGACTGAATTTGCTTCAGGGTTTTTAATGTAGGTGCATCAAGGATTGGCTGCACGTTCTTGGGGTCGGGCGTGATACCATCGGCAGAGATGATGTGACCCAAGAAGTCGATGCGAGAAACATTGAACTCGCACTTGGATATTTGCAAGCGAAAATCTTTGCTCTCTAGACGTTGAAGAGCTTCTCTGAGATGACGGTCGTGGTCCGCTTGAGTGGAACTGAAGACGAAAATGTCATCGATATACACTATGGTACCAGGGCAACCATCCAAAGTCTGCGACACGAAGCGCTGGCACACTGAAGCAGAATCCTTGAGACCCATGGGAAGTCGGCAATACTGGCGAAGACCTTGGTGTGTCAGGGTCAGATGCTTGGCGACATGATAGGGGAACAGGGCGTAGCTTTTTAGCCGATGGCATTGCGTCGTCGGTGACTGTAATAACATGCTCGTAGTCAGGAGACGCGCCAAGCTCATCTGACAAGAGACGTGGAAATCAGAAAGGACTGTGAGCATATAATGCACTCACCTTCATAGTTGCACCTTCGATATGGAGACTCAGTCGTTGAATCAGGTCACGGCCAATGACAGAGGCACACGGGGACGGAAGTATGTAAAATTCTTTAGTTATTACTGTACCTTTGTGCCTAACGTGCGTCGTGGAACGACCCATGGACGGTTTGGAGAATGTAGACCTGTCGAAGTTCCGAAGATTGACAGGCGGAAGAAGAGGTAGGTGCTTAAAATTCTCTCTGTAGAAGTTTTCATCCACACCAGAAATCTCTGCACCTGTGTCGACCTCGGCGGAGAATGTGACGTTTTTTGTACGAGTGAGGAGCTCAATGGTGTGATGAAATGGCTTGTGGACAGCGGCTGGTTTACTGCGCAGGGCTTTCAGCTTGTTGTTGCTCTGGCGCTGCGGCAGAGGCTTGGACCGGCAAACCGAGCTGAAATGGTTTGCTTTCCCACAAGTATTGCAGGTCTTCCCATTTGCCGGACAGGTTGGATCACGTGACCTGTGTCCTGTGCGACCGAAGTTGTTGCACGTCAGCTGTGCAGGACGAGTCGGCAATTGTGGTCTGATCGGCGATGATTTGGCAGACGGCTCCCCGTCTCAGCTTGTTGGCCTCATAGGGGGCGCTGCCGTTGTTGATTGCTGCGACGCTCTGTCATGCAGTTTCGTCTGTTTTACTTGTAATATTGTATTATCCTTATCACCTCGTCGAGGTCGATGGATGGAAGCGCCTGCAGCCTGTTCTGAATGTCTGTATTATGACACCCGCAGACTATACGGATGGCGAGGTGATGATTCTCGCGGCCCGCAAAGTCGCAGTCGGACACCAACTACCTCAGCGCTGTCACAAACTCGGTAGTAGATTCCATCGGTGCCTGTCTTCGCCGCTGAAAGTCAAAATAGGCTTGAAATGGGTTTACAGGCTTCTGGAATAAAGTAACCACTGCAGTTCGAAAGTCTTTGTGAGAGGCTGAAGATAAGTTATCCGACATAGGGTGTGCACTGAAGATGCGTATGCCTTAGAGGCCCAGTAGATTGTACAGGAATCGGTTCTTGTGCTCATTGGTCGTTGGACTGTCTCGAAACGAATCTCGCATGTGAATAAAATTATCAAACACTTTTATCTACAGTTTAAATGGCAGGACTGGTTCGCCAGGGTACGGCAAGTATTCCTTCGGTAGAGGAATCGAAGTTTTCTCTGCCATAGCCACTTGTAGAACCTCACAGAAGAATGAGTAATAATTACGCTATGTCCGCGAAAAAAAATATAGAAATCCTCGTCGCCAATTGTTATATCTGTGCGTGGAGTTTAACAATATTAATAAGCAATCTGAGATTAGACTTTCAGGATATATATTGTAGACTTTATTACAAGTAGAAATAGCGTATATAGTAGTTTACAATAATATGAGTAAATGCAGATAACGTATAGATGCCTAGGGTTGAAACACGTCCTAGCTCTAGAGCGTACCGCAACAGACTAACTAGAACTAGGAGATTTAAAACTAAAACCACTGTGTATGCTCTGGACTGAAACCGTGAGAAACTAGCCACCTTAGTGCTGGACATGTCTAGGCTAATTATCTTCATGTGGTGAGAGCTAATCAGGAATGCACAGCGTTAGTACGAAGATGGACAGACCAGACCATCTATACTTAGTGTTAGTGAACGACACAACATATATCCTATTTTGTGATGTGTATTATACTATAGTCTATACCATGGACGATCAGTAGGGTTATGAAACAGAGGAGTGGTAGAGCCATTTGACCACGCTCTTGTCCACAGGAGGGAGGGGGGATTCTGAAAAATGGGCAAATTCTTTCCACATGGTTTGTGAACCGCCCTTAACTGCGCTTTCCCTTTTTGAGAACAGAAGGAGGACAAGTCTGAAGCCCACCTAAGAGTATCACGAAAGGTGCAAATAATGCTAAGTTCACTACAGGAATGAAGGTCTACAACACAGTTCTGGACGCCTAGAACTGGGTCTAGTAATGCAATGTTCTTCAGTGCTTGTCTCTTTTTTATGTTTTTATAGCGAAAGCCATTGTCTTGGACCACGGGGTCTAGATTTGGAAGAACTTGATCTACATCTACAGGTCTTTGTCGTTGTTCTACTACTGGACTATCTAGGGCTAAGGGGTCTAGAGTTTCTGGTCTGAGTGTAGCTCTAGATCTAGATTTTATCTTCTAGCACAAAGCTCCTGCATTAAACTTACTATTTTGTCTCTCCTGTGTACATCTTGCTGAAATTTATTTGTCACCAAAGATCGTGCCTTTTTCGGAGGCATGTTTAGCCTTGAATACTTAATACAGCTCTAGATCTAGAGATTATAAGAAGGGATGTCTTAGTATTCAATCTAAGAAGGGGTGATACGGAATGAAGAATGCTTGTGCATCAGTGGGGTGGCTTATTTTACTTCTATGGCCGTCTGTGTACTTTGTCTTGGCTAGATTTGTAATTTGTGCCATTCGGTGCCAGATTATTTTATGTGAAGAAATGCTTGTTTTGATGCGGGGTGGGGGTGGGGTGGGGGAAAGCCAGCAGAATGAATGGTTAACATCTACTTACTCTAAGTGATCACTTAATCCCACCGCACTCCTAAAATACATCAAGTATAATTTATAGTTATAAATCTAGATCTAGATCGATATCAGCAAGTACCGATAAAAAATCAACAGAAAATTCAGCAGCCAACATTTTTTTGTCCAAAGAGCCAATTTTATTCATTTCTGGTCTCCAAAAAGCCGCATTGGCATATGGATTTAGCTTCGCACAAAATGAGTCGCAGAGAAGAGAGTTAAGAGTCAGGAGGTCTAGAAATTTGTATTAAAATGATAAAATAAATCAAACCATAATTACAATAACAAACATAAGTTATACTTGTACCTGAGTATTAGTAATTAGGTATTGTTGTACTTTCTAAGAATGTTTAGTCCAGGCCTTTATATTATTTTGGTGGTAACAGGTTGGAAACCTACTCTTACTATGGTATGATACCAGTTCTTTCAGCTAGCTATTTCCTTGTTGTTAACCCTCCGCGCCCAGCGAATTCCCTAAATTTACCTAGGACATCGCCGCTCGAAACTCTTGAGTTTATTTTCAAGTCTTCGGTTGGTTATCCATGTCTCTGAGGCATGCAGTAAAACAGAACGCACATTAGATGTAGAATTTTAGCTTTGTGTTTTGAAAAAATAACGGTAAGCATAATTATTGTTTTGAAAGTAAAGCCAGACAATCGGGAATAGTGCAATATTCCTAAATCTAGATATACGAGGCACGACTGAAAAATCTTGCATCTTGTACATGATGGTTCTGACCATTTTCTACTCGGAAATAGTCACGTGACTCTTTGGGTCAACCAACCGCCTTATGGCAGATTTTATTAGGGGTAGTGTTTGGATTGTTGTTTGGGGTCTTTTTTAAACAGCTTTAGTTAGACTAGATCAAGGTGATTCAAATGAGGCAGTTATCAAGTTTCCATCCATGGACTCGATCCCGGGTCAGCTTTTCATAGCATTTAATGAAATCCCCACTTTTTCGATACTTTTTAGGCCAGTATTCCTTTTCTAATCTTGCCTTGGGAGTGGGACTGGGTGTATCGGTGTTGACTGGCTTTTGTACATCATTCGGTAGATCTATGAAATCCCCACTTTTTCGATACTTTTTAGGCCAGCATTCCTTTTCTAGTCTTGCCTTGGGAGTGGGACTGGGTGTATCGGTGTTGACTGGCTTTTGTACATCATTCGGTAGATCTAGACCTAGATCTAGAACAGAATGACTGAAATGTGGTCACTCAAATTTGTCAATTTAAAATAATTACTTCCAATGTGCTTTATAGCCTTGAAAGATATAATTTATTTGAGAATTTCTATTGCATGCAAAAAGATTAGATTTAGATATAACTATGTACAGCCTATGTGTCCGCACATAATAGCCGCAGGATGCAAGGAAATTTAAGTGGCATTATTTACGTAGTAGCAGCACAGAAAAAAAAATCCGCCATTACTACTAGTATTTCTACCAACCAATGAAATGCTGCTACTCTTCTAGACCTATTGACACTGTCTGACGTAACATAAAAATCAAACATGGGATGGCGGAAATGCGGAAGAGGTTGGTGAATGGGGCCCCCCTCTGACTCCAAGGTCCACGTGACATTTTGGAGATATTGGTGAGAATCATTATGTTATGAAATGGCTCCATCAAATTTGGAGAAAAATTTTCCCAGTATGTAAACTCTCCCAGCCACAATTACGTATGCAATCACTACGTCGCTTCCGTCTTCTATTGCTCAAAACGTCACATATAGGTGTGTTTGAATGTCGGCGACAAAATGGCGCAGTGCAGAGAACTTGTTTTGAAGCAATTATGTGCGGTCAATAAGCTCCTTAATGTAGAAGGCACTTTACCAATTGATATAAAACGAAACATGAAGAATGCCTATTGTGATGTTTGTGTAGATGCCAGCTGTACAGTAAGACACAATGTGAACGAAAAAAAGGAGCAGTTATGACTTGACCAAAACATTTCTTCAAGACCAACCTCACTGTAGTCGACCCATAACTGAGAGAAGTGCGTTGCAAATGGTGAAAATAGGTCAAATTTATCGTGGAAATCGCCATATAAAACAGCGAAAATATTAATATTGCTGAACTTATTGGAATTATTTTTTTTAAATGGGTGCATTGTACGTCGTTAATGAGGCAATAATGTCATCTCTATCATGACAACACTCGCCAAGAAACCAGTCGGGAGACTCAGAGTGCTTTGGTTCGATTCAGATTCCAGAGGATCCTACCTCATCCTCTCTATTACTCGGAAGTCGTGTATAGCTCAATGGGATTTTTCTCTTCAACTTCAGTTTAAACTTCAAGAACACAATTGAAAGGAAATCATAGTACTGATGGCAAAGAAGTTGAGGCGGGTGGGCGTAGGTGGTGCAGAGAACAGGTATAGCTTCTGAAAATCAAAGGTGGGTTCATATTGTAGTCATTCTAAACTTTCATTTCGGGTATAAAGTTTATCTATGGAGTTATTAGTTTAGAAACAGTAGCTTAAGAGGCAGGGCTTTTTAGTAACACCTCGTAGATCTAGATGTAGTAGACGCAAATGGTTGAGAAGAAAAAGAATTTAGTGCTAGATTAGATTTAGATCCTTTATTCAGGTTTGGCACAAATTTCTTTCCGTTTCTTTTTTGGCATCGTGTAAGAGCTGCCCAAAAATGGGCTCAACCCGCCGAGAAATTTGCGTTCTGATTCCACCGAGAAAATATGATTCTGATTTTGCGTTCTGAAATCTACCGTGTAAACCCACCTTTACGGCCCGGTAATGGTATAAACTTAAGGATATTGTACATAAAACAAGATTGAGAAAACGTTGAATGATGCAGGTGGATGTTTTAATAACATTTAACATTGAGCTTTTTTCTTCTTTTTTATAGTTTAAAAAAATCTAATTAAATATTCTTGCTAAAATCTATATGAATTTCATCAAACTTGTGACGTAGACCTATGGCGGCTCAAAAAATAATACACCGTTTTAAAAGACATTGCTGTCTAGGAAAAAAAATTGGGTTCATATAAATGTACATACGTCAAAATTAAACCACTTCAATTCCACTGCAGCAGAGAGCAGAACACAGATCTGTACCTACTGTTGTAGTTATAGTAAATGAAAATATTAAGCGAAGCATTCAGATAGGCGCACGTACGGCTGATTTGACTGAAGATGCCGAACAGGTAGACCAAGCGTTGGAAGTTGTCAAACTCTGGTGCAATAAGACGAATAGTTGACACCAACACAAACGGTAGCTGTAGCACAATAAAGATGGTGCATACCAGCACCACAGACTTGACCACCTGGACATCTTTGGCAGACAGTAACTGTTCTTGGTTCGATGTTTCATCTGATGCCTGATCAGGAGATGCTGATTGGGGGAATTTGCCTGTGCAGGCACGGCGTACCCTGGCTGCCTGGTGGAGCTTGAAGACAAGAATAGCTACACACGTCACCATAGTACCATACGCCAGGTAAATAACGACAGATCTGTTTAAAATATCGTTGATACGAGACATGTGTTCTCTGTTCACTGCTAACATGTACGCTGATGAAATGTTTGTCTTAGGGTCTAGTCTGTAGGATATCCTGTGGATCGTCAACACTGGCAGTCGTAGCGAAATCGCAAGGACAACCAGGAAAATTACCCACTTGATTGTTCTCATTTTAGTAAAGACGAACTTGAATTTAAGAGGCATCGCAACACACGCGCAACGCGTCACTCCGAGAGAAACAGAGATAAAAGCTGAGAGATCGTATGCAGTAAATGCCGGCCAATACATAAGAGACTTCAGAATTGAGGGGTCGAACGGCCACGAGAATGTAGGAAGTGAAGCATAAATTAAAAGAAAGCACATGGATGGCGTGATAAGCATAAGAAACACCACGTCCGAAATAGCAAGGGAGAGAAGTAATACTGTCACGTTGTCCTTGACCCCCGCCTTCAGAAAAACCACTAGGTTTGTGATGTTGGAACATAAACCAAAGAATATGATGCCCGGCCAAAAGAAAGATAGCACCCTCACCGTCGTGAAGAAGTCCTCTTGGTAAGGCTGAGCGTATGAAATCACAGGCGCTGTTGTCAGTGTTAGCGTCGAGAGATTCTGAGTTTGGGGGACAATCAAATTCAAGGCTTCCATAATAATAATATTGCCACATGAATTAATATAAACAGCCGTTTGTTGTAAAAAGTTGACTGTTTTGTTCTTTTCCAACTTGTTGATCTAATACTACTCACAGGGTTCGCTCAACGTTTCAAAATATTTGGTGGATAGGAAACCTTCTGCATAACTTTGTAATAAAAGGCGCGATGTCTTTGCACTCGAAGATTTAGACTAGACAGTAAACACACATTTTTATTCTGAATCAGATGATCAGGTATATGCATTAAAAAAAACCCAGTTTGTTTGTGCAGGTAAATACTGCAGGTAGAAAATCCTCATCCTAGTTAAGCTTACAAACATAATTAGGAAAGCGAAGACCTATCATCATTATACTATTTTCGAGCAAAAACAAAACAAAAACAAAACTATAAACTTAGCGGACACGCTCTATCAATGCAGTCCAATAAGAAAAGTCATGTATATTATTCATAAGCCAAAATAATTACAATAGTTGCATGCAGAAACTTTTGGATACCGGTAACAAATATTTAATCTTTCCGCATACAAAAACCTAGTGATTTCCCATTTTGCAGGCCTACTCCTATTATTAATATTATTATAATAATTATTATTATTAATGGTATCGTCGGAAACATGTGGTTTGGCACTAATTGCGAAAATGACATGACCTTGCAAACTGGAAAACATCTCTTGAAAAGAAAGAAGAATTCCACTACATGGTAAGAGAGGCACCAGAAGAATCGATTTGTTTCATCGGGGCTGAATGAGACCATTAGCGGCTTAGCCTATGTCGTTTATCAACTCTCCAAATACTATAGCCTTACTAACTGGCTAGTCTATCATAAAAATAAAAAAGGTTTATTATGTCGTTGTGTAAATGAAAATCTACAAAGAAAGTGAGTTGAATCTTTTTTTAAAATTCATAGAATGGAGTCGTGTTATAATGACTATTTTGTATTCAAACAAAGAAAAAAAAAAGATCACAGGTTCGATTACGAGACGGTCATGAACAATTTTTTTCTTCGTCATTTTTCTGAAGTAAAAATTTACTTATTTCATGAATTTTTTAAGCTCATTAGAAGAAAAGGTCAGCTGCCGTTTCATTTTGTGGTATGTTTAATAAAGTGGAGTACAATTAAATGCTAGGACTTAAAACATTGGATTGATCCAGACATCTTGTCTAATTAGAAAGATGTAAGACTGAGATCTCTTTGTGTACGTCTACCAACAGATTTTATGGTGTTTTGTTTTGTTTTGTTTGTTTCTCAATTAGAATATTATATCAAAATGGGAAGATATAGCATGTATCTATTTTTAAAAATTCCGGAATAGGAATGAATTACTGGTAGTGAAATTCATTCGAGAACTGACCTCCCAGCATGACTGGCGCACCGCAACAGCTAACAGCTAACATATTGTGTCACCGCTGAACATACTAGCTGCAGTGGGCCGATTGTGAGGTAACTTGCTCAATGGGTCTATGTCTCATATTCAGTGTTTTGTTATAGGCTAGATATAATTACATCTATAGAGCGCGTAGAGCAAACTGAAGAGTTATGAATATGTGGTATATATATGTATATACACATACACATACATATTTTTTCAATCTTCTTCTTCTTCTTCTTCTTCTTCTTCTTCTTCTTCTTGTGTTGTTGTTTTTATTAATGTTTTTGTTGTTGTTATAATTATCATTACTATTGTCATTTTTACTTTTATTATTATTATCATCATCATCATCACCATCATCACCATCATCATCATCATCATCATCATCATCATCATCATCATCATCATCATCATCATCATCATCATCATCATCATCATCATCATCATCATCATCATCATCATCCCATCACCATCTCCATCATCATTATCATCATGACGACCATCATCACCATTTGCGATTTTTTCAATTCTTGACCTCATAACAAATTAACGTTTCTATTCACTTAATGTGATTCTCTTTATAATTTTATTAGTCATTTTTTCTCTTAATTTCAGTATATTTGTCTGCCTACCTCACGCTAGTATTTGTCTGTCTATTTTCTCTGTCTCTCTCTCACATCTTACACTTACAGCTTCTGTAAATTTACAGTGTCTGTCTCTTTCGTTGTACATGTACGTGTCGCCCCTGTCCCAGTGTCTGTGTGTCTATCTGTCTCTAACTGCAGACCAGTCCTAATACACACTGCCCAGTTTAGCATCGGCTAAATTATTGTATCGGTGTCCAAACCTTGCTAGGCCTACAGAAAGACGAAAAGGGTCTGTAGAGGAGGCAGGCCCAGACAGATACCAGTGTATTTGTCAACAAGAAGTGTGCCCAAATTAGACAACAGCTGTCAGCAACCCAAATGTGCAAATAAACATAATAACAGTGTGACCTCGCATACTTGTAACCCTAATGTGAATATAAACAACCTAATCTCTATCAACGACAAGAAGAAAGTGTGTAACAACCACCCCCTTCACATTGCTACCATAAACGCAAGATGGGCGAGTAACAAAGCTACGCTACTATCATACTATAATAACACAAGACATTGATATTTTCGTTATAACTGAGACGTGGTTATATGATATACGTTGTTGGGAGCGAAAGAGTTAATAAAAAAAACAAAATATATTTAGCAGTAGCGAGAGAGTTAATATATTTTTGATGATTGTGCTGATAGTAGTATTAAGTTGACTGGGTATGCATGCTTTGACCTTCGTGTGGGAGTGAGTTTAATTTAGTGAGCACGGATCAGCGGGTGTATAATATACTCTGTTGCATTATTAAGTATACACTGTGTTTAGATGACAGTAACTGGCTTCACAATAAAGCGACCTTCTTGAAATTTTAGGGAAAACTAATTCAACCAATTTTGAATACGACACAATAAAAAAACCCCTGAAAAGTTGAACATAACAGGTTTATTATTGACTTACAAGAGTGTGGGGTGATAAAAATAGGTTACACGGTCAGTAGCGTGTATGATGTCCTCTTGAAAGGATGACCGCCTGATATCGTCGCCGCATAGAATCAATCAATCGCTGGACTGCCTGTTGAGGTCTTTTGTCCCACTCTTCATACAATGCTCTCTCAAGCTGGAGAAGAGTCTGAGGTTGTGGTTGTCTCATTCTAACGCGGCGATCAAGCAAGTCCCATAAATGCTCGATGGGATTCAAATCAGGTGAGTAGGGAGGCCATGGATGTGGAACTGGGATATTGTTTTCGTAAAGAAACTGGTTGGTTATTCGAGCTCTATGTGCTGGGCATTGTCTTGCATAAAGGTTAGTCCTTGGTTGTGAATGGCTGGAACCACGTGTGGGCGAAGAATCTCGTCGATGTATCGGCGAGCCGTCAAGTTGCCATGAACAGGCACAAGTGGAGTCTTACCAGCGGCTGTAATTCCTCCCCACACCATCACACTTCCACCACCAAATGCTCTGGCCTGACCGTTTACTAATAGGGGAGTTGGTAAAATCTTTTGGACTGACTGAGACATTGAGCAACGAATCTTTCATTTACTCTCCGGAATACGCGTTTTCTCCCATCTT
>BMAT01009626.1:1002642-1012715 GCA_019649035.1 Elysia marginata | reverse complement strand
TGCTTCTAAACCACGAGCCTTGCCTGCTCACAAAACAAGTTCATCTAGTAAAAGTCTGCATCCGCCACTTCCACGTCATTACCCCTCTATCTATGTCGTTCTGTCTGTCTGTCTATCTGTCTCTGTTTGTCTGTCTATCTGTCTCTGTCTCTGTCTGTCTCTGTATGTCTGTCTCTCTGCCTCTGTTTGACTCTCTGCCTCTGTCTGTCTCTCTCTGTCTGTTTGTCTGTCTCTCTGTCTCTGTCTGTCTGTCTGTCTGTTTGTCTGTCTCTCTATCTCTCTCTCTTTCTTTCTATTGGGCTTACCAAAAGACCCATACGGCATACGGTACTCTAGAAACTTGAAACCAGGAAAAGGATGACTACTTGGGTGCATCGTTTCCTACAGCGATCCTCAACAAACGAGATAGACTTAACAACACGCCTTTGTTTTTAGTTTTTTGCTTCTCAACTTCAACAGCAGTCAAACATAGCTTAACCCCATGTCTCTTCGGTGAAATTTAATTTGTTTTTCAAGTAGTTGGAAACATTTTTAAAAGAATTCTCTGGGAAAAATGAAAAGAAAAATATAAAAAAAAAACAAACAAAACCAAATACTTACAGGGTAAACTTTCGCCTGATTTGCTAGTGATTATCGCTTTATTAATACTTATAATAGATGTGTGATAAAGTTACACAATAAAAATGTAGTAAGGCCTTTTTCTAAACTTTCCCGAAAGTTTTCCTAAAGTGGGACTTTTCCTAAACCAAGTGGGACCTGAAACGGATCTCGTGAAAAGGTAGGGATTCTGTGTGTGTAAGAGCAGTAGGCGTTCTTCCCTTTGACTCTCCTCGGCTTTCTAACCCTGGGGTTGATTAAACTATATAATTATACTCAGCCTGCATAACCTACTCCCGCTCATCAAATGTCCGCGCTACAAGGCCGCCAACAATAAGCTAAAATATAATCTCATAAACCCTAATGAGGAGGCCGTTTTTTTAACTGGGGTAAGTTTGAGAACTGGCCGTCTTATGTTTTCTTTATTCTCTTAATGCCTAAAAAATTAAAGGGAAATTAATGGCATATGGGAACAATTGGCACGTTTTGATAAGCCAAGTTTGTGCCACAAATAACGTTATAACTAATACTTTTCAATAGATTCTGGAGAAATATCTCAAGTCTCACAAAGCTGGCCTGAAACTTGTTTTGAAAAAGAGTTTTCTCAGTGAATTACACCAGAGTTCATATATTTCGAACCTGGAATACTCCAATAAGTGTTTCACACAAAATATATTATAATTATTGAGGTTATATTCAGATTGCCGTTTTTTGTCACCTGTTAGTATCATACATGATACAGTGATTTTTTTAAAACTTTGGATTATTTGAGGTTTAGTTCGAGGTTTCTGTGGGATAGGAAGTATTCGGACTGGACTGAGTGCTAAACTCACCTGTATATCTTCAGGCAAGGAGAACTTGGCGCGGATGAACTTCTTCAGGTGTTCTATCCTCAGCCCGGCTGGACAGTGCAGGTACCGCTTGTCTTGGGGAAACTGTTCGGAACACACAGACACAGAGCATGGCGTAAATGTGTAAACCTTACACACTCCAGTTTACCAGAAAATCATAACGAGGGCTGAATCCCCCCCACCCCACAAACACGTTCAATGTTTAAATTAAAACTGCATGTCAGTGCAGTAGTGTCCGTGCAGAATTCAGTTGTATTAGTCCCGGCCCAGTCAGTCTTGATAAACGGAAGAGGAAAAGTTATATTGAACTTGAGCTTCCATAATGCGCTTCTTGATAAACGGAAGAGGAAAAGTTATGTGGAACTTGAGCTTCTATCATGCGCTTCAGTTGTGTGTAGTCCCGGCCCGTACAATGATACAATGTCTAGTCAGTCTTGATAAACGGAAGAGGAAAAGTTATATGAAACTTGAGCTTCTATCACGCGGTTCAGTTGTATTGAGTCCCGTCCCGTACAATGATACAATGTCCAGTCAGTCTTGATAAACGGAAGAGGAAAAGTTATGTCCAACTTGAGCTTCTATCATGCGCTCCGACTAGAATCCCGGTTGACCATTTTCTTTGGCATCTTTGATTACATTATTTTTTTAGAGTCCGAGTAAGCAATAATATGCAAATATGTCCGAACACGATGAAACAAAAACATGAAAACACCAATTATTTATCTTGCAAACCAGATAGAAGAAAAGGCGAAGGTCGCCAGTAATTACAGAGAAATCAAAAGAAATTGAAATCAAAACGATAACCTGGGTTTTAATTTTTAATGCGCTATAAAGTGCCTGTCGGTCCTAGTTTTATAGAACGAAAACTATACCATTTTAGCGTTTAACTAAAACCAGCTAAACTTATGTTTCGGTTTGAATGATTAACATTAAAACATGATATCTTTCTTCATCCCAGATTAGTGAAAAATATTCATACCATAAGCGGATTAAAAAAAACTTTGCGATTTTTTTTTTGCCTTTTGCTCATAACTACAGTAAATTTTCTCAGAAACTATAATTTGCATTTTAAAAAAATTTAGAGGAACAAATTTCTGCCCAACTTACGGTGTTTTTCTGTCGTTTTGTGGATTTCTTCACGCAGTCTTCAACTGGTTTGCCACTGGAGGGTAAAACAATTAAACATAGTTAGGAGAAGGTGTAGCGTGTCATTAAAAACTTTAACATTTTTCCAAAAGACAACCATTACTTCTCTGAGCTACTACGACTGTGAAGTTTTGACTGAAAACGGATCCTCCGCCTAACTTAAGTAAAGTTATCCGCAAGTAAAAAAAAGATATTTCCCGTTTGTTCTATTTAAACCTCAATGTTTTAATTAACATATGCTTTGGTGACATAAACCGAACAGACATGAGCCAATAATGTTCGAATACTATAAACACAAATCGAATGATTCATGATTATCATAGACTTTGTTCGGTTATGAACAGACATGTCCGTTATTTTGATCGAATTAAAAAAAAATTAATGAGGTAGATGCGGGGCACCGTGGTTGTTGCGTGACAATGTTCGACATTGATCAGTAAACCTGTCCAGTACCTCGCCTTCAGTTTTAGTGTGTGAAGATTAATTACTTTACTTCTGTCTTTATTTATTTTTTTTATATTACTAACTCTTGCATACGTAACTGTTTGTTACATATATTTGCCGCTTCTTTGCCCGTCACTGCTGTGTCTTCTTTTTAAAGAACTATTGGCCCTGATTTTGTTTTCTTCCCATACAGGATTCCATAGTTTGCTGCCCTCTTTTTCAAGGTTAAGGCTGGCTGTCTTTTCTTACCATTCTTTTCTCTGAGCTATGGTTTCTCTTCTACGCCTAGCTGTAGTTTCTTTAAGCCTTACATTGTTGTCTATATTTAAGTTTGCATCAGCATCCTTTCTTGCTTTGTTGGTTATTATTATTATTATTATTATTATTATTATTATTATTATTATTATTATTATTATTATTATTATTAATATTATTAATATTATTATTATTATTATTATTATTTTTTTTCTATTATTATTAGTGTTATTGTTATTATTATTATTATCATTATTATTATTATTATTATTATTATTATTATTATTATTATTATCATCATGGTTTAAATAATTGCTTTTGTTGGTTTTTTTTTTTGTTTGTTAACCTTTTGTTTATTATAGTTTCTATTCGTACATGTCCACCGAACATGACCTACACTGAAATACATCCCATTGCGCACAGCCTGGTCGCTCGGATGCTCAGAATAACAAAAAAGCACCAAGGTGAGTGACTGCGCAACAAGGACTTGTTTTGCACACATCACACAAGAACTAACAGTAACAATAATATTACCTGTGTAGTGATGTATGCAAAACAAGTTAACAGAAGTTTAGCCGAAAGCTTGTTTAATTAATAGCCACGAAAATGAAAACAAAACTGAAAAAAAAAAATAAAAAAAACCAACATCACCAGCAGCAACAACGGAACAAGAGAAGAGAAAAAAAAAGAAAAGCTAAACGCAACAAAGTAACAAAGAAATAAAAAGAAACAAAAAATCATATCATTGAAATCTGTTTTTTTTAGGGAAAAAATCGTGAAAACTATTACACTTGTGAGACAACGCGATTTTGCTAATGCAGTTTGAAGTGAATGCTGGCAATTCATGAAGCCACAGATTGTTGGGCACGACAATCACAGACGGTTGCTTTTTAATTCTTTGCTCATTTTAGTTTTAAGATCTTGCATCTCACAAAATCCATTAAAAAAATTTAAACCTATTTTTAGTCTCAAAACTGAGACTACATTTATTGAACGAGGTTAATGCATTGTAGGAAATTTAGACAAGTTATTTTTTTTTTTCTAAAATACCACATAGACAAAAATCATGGCTATCATTTTTGTCCCATTAAATTTAATAAAATGAAACAGTATCTTTAAAACTAACAAAAAATAACCAGCCCGTCCCCTAAACCATTCCTTTTTACTTCTAGGCCACAGCGCAATTCATTATAATCATGACAAAATGTTTCACGACTGCTATTCTTCCAGGACATTAGTTTTAAACTTTCCTACTGTTGGTTTGGTTTTTTGAATTTTAACGTCTTACCAACTTCGAGTTTATATCAGAGACGGCGCTTGGGACAATTGAAAGCGTGCTGCTACACTGTGATGTAAGGAGCGCTTGCATACACCACACCCAGTCACATTATCCTGACCCCGGGCAAACCAGACTTAACACTAAATGCATAATGCCAGATACTAGGCGGATCAGCTGCTAATACCAATTTTAAAGTCCTTGGTTTGACTCGGCCGGGGAGCGAACTACGCACCTCCCGATCTCTGAGCGAGTGTCTTACCGCTAGGCCACAGAGCCGGTAAAATAAGTTTAAAATAAAACATAATAACTACTGAAACAGCTTATTTAAAATTAAAAAATAATCAATAACTAAATAGGAAAGACTTCCTGGGCTAAGTCTTCTTTTCTCGGCCCCCTTTGGATCCTAATCTTTAGAAGGTTACTTGGTCAATAAAGTTTGATTAATTTTTAATCGAAATGAAACAAAAATAATTATGGCCACGCAGCAAACTAACAGAATATCAGTTGAAGAAGATTTAAATATGCCAATACTGTGAATAGACCAAAAAAAAATATACTGGCATTCTCATTTGCAGGAGGCCTATAATTTACAACACAAAATTTATCAAATTTGAAAACCTTTGCACATCTTACATTGAAACTTGCTAAAATTGAATATTTTTGGAACATTTCTTGAAACTGAAGCATCCGATAAAAAAACAACCCCAAACTATGCGAACAGTAATAAATTAAGTTTTCCCCTACCACACGTATCATACACTCTAGTCCTAGCAATATCTATGTAAATTATAAGCTACTTACAAGAGAGGTTAAGAACTCCATTAAAAATACCACACACGAAACGAATATTGATAGGTGGGAAAAGTCCTTGACCTCTCATAATAGGTGTTAATTTTATTTCCACCTTGCCTGACTTAATGAAGTGCAACTTAAACTCTCTTCAAACTTAGGCGACATGATTTTTTTGTAAAAGACTAACAGCCGAAATCGAGTCCCACACACCAGTGCGCACCGAATGACACCGCTTGGGAAGAAAATCGATACCGTGCAACAACTGTCAGGTTGCTCTCATAGCGCCCGCAATGCACTCTTTTTTTTTTTTTTTCAACGCCCGCTGCGCGGCGCTCGTATAAAATTTATGTGCCTATGAATGTCGCATATGCGCGCATTCGCATTGAGGAAGGCCCCCTGTGGTGAAACACATGCCCTGGTAGGGTTTAAAATTCCGAATGTGAATAAGTATTTTCCAAATGTCTCCAAGTAAAGAAGATCCTTCTGTATGCAAGTTTTGTTTACTAAACAGCGCCAGAGTATGGAAGGAAGTAGAACTCCATTAAAGGAGCAGCTGAGAAAACAAAGAAAAATAACATAGCATGAAACTGTAAGACAGATAAAGACAGCGAGAGTGAGAGCGAGAGAGAGAGAGACAGAGAGAGACAGAAAGACAGAGAGACACAGGCAGAGACAGAAAGATAGACAGAGAGAGACAGACAGAGACAGACAGACGGGGATGGACTCTAAGGTAGAGTATATACAGATAGAGACATGCACAGAGACAGACACACAGACAGAGGGGAAAAAACCTGTAAAGAGCTACTCACTCAGGAGAAAACTCGATAGAGATGCTGAACTTCTCATCCTTGGAGAAGATAATCCTGTCGCCAAGCTGGCCGTGACTGCAACAGTCTCCCTGGGCGCTGGCAGCAGCACCCGCCTGGCGGGCAGCATCCTTATCCTTGCTGCTACTGGAACTCACACGACCACGCTTATCTGGGAGGATAGTGGCAAACGTGAGTAGTAATAATAATAATTATATTAAAGATGTAACGTAGATTTCCCTTCGGTATAAAAGAAGGCCACTCGCTCAAATTCATTACGATTTAGTGCACCACAAATTTTGGCACGAGCTTTTAAATAAACTTTGGTGAATGTATAAAATACATCAACCCAATAAAGGAAATAACTGTGAGTAGTGATTAAAAACACACGCCGAGTGTAGCAATGCTGTTTACAGTACACCAGCCACTTTCCCACACACATTGTCCCCTTTGATTTGATGAAAGACTATAAAATGACAGCAGTTCTAAGCGCTAGCAACAATAAATAGGGTCATACAATGGGCGGGTTTGAAATTAAAGTTCACAGAACGCGCCGGTCCGGGGGGCGTCGAAGGTAAATAGAAATTAGGACATGCTAAGATGCAATAATACTTTATACCCCCATCCTCCCTCTCACACACACAATCACATAAAATAGAGACAAATGAAACAACCCCCCCCAAAAAAAAAAAAACAAACAAACAAAAAACAAACAAACAACGAAACAATTAGATAAATTTAATATACCGGGTGCGGCAACAGAACAGTAGCAGATGCGGTAATCAGAATCAAAGTAGCGAAATTTTATGTTCTATTTTCCATCTACATGGCTAGATGGATAAACAAAGGTTAAGAACGAATTTGCTTCGGGCACCAGCATGCAAGATTAGACAGTGTTAATTGACTGCGCAAAAGCTGATCTCCGTATAACTACTTTTGGCACTTCAATATGGGACATTGCAAAAACTTTAATTGGATACAAGAAGAAAAAAAAACCGCACGATTGAATAGACGCAGACAATTAGAACATTTTGTTTTTCAATCTTGTTTTGTATAAAGTGTAAATTAATCACCTTTGTGATGCTTGTGGTAGAACTCTCGGCGCCGTTGCATCTCGTCTGTTGAAACAAAATGTTTTCATATTTTATAGTTATTTTCGCAGTTTATGGTATTCTCAGTTAAGATTAATATTAGCTTAAAAATAGTTCTAGTAGAGCAAGGGGCTTGCACAAAAGCAGGGCAAGAAAAACTCATGGGATTTGTTCATGGTCAATATTCGCTGTGTAGTTTAATCTTAGTCTCTGCCTAGATAGTAAAACTTATAAATGCAGCCATAATACAAGAACAGCCAAGCTACCAGGCATAAAAGTGGCTTAGTTATAAATGGTTTTGGACAGAAGCTATTTAAAACATTTTAGAATACAAAATGTAGGCACCTAAAAAGCATACAGGAAGAAAAAAGGTTATTTTTTTCTTACAAATCAGTACGAAATGCTGCACCTCCCCCCGCCCCCCCCCAAAAAAAAAACAAAAAAAACCACCACCATTTTTATTAAATCTCTTTCTTTTTAAATGAATAGCAAAAGTCCATTGCGTTAAGAGGTTTATAGAGATAGAAGGCATTGAAATTTTTGTCAGTAATACTACCCAGAACTTCTGATACTCACTTTGAAATAACCCAGGGACACATTTGTACACAGCGTTCTGTAACGCATGGTCCAGTCTGAGGGACAAGCAAAAACAAACAAAAAAGAAAAAAAAATAATTAGACTTTATTGGCCACAAGGGTTTTTATTAACCATTGGGTATTCTTGAACTTTACAAGAAGTAGTTTTAAAAGCAAGAGAAATAATATCAAAGAAAAAAATAATACACAGTTTATTCGTCATAACATGTTTCAAACAGTTCAATGCCAGAAGACCTAAGTTTATTTTGCGATTAAAAAAAACAACAAAAACAACAAAAACAACAAAAAGCAAAACAAAACAACAAATAACAGGTGCTATATATCACTGGTTAGTGAGATAACCTAACTTCAGTTCCACACAACAGTGCTAACGTAGTGTTTCGTTTCATTTCAATAATTACAATTTCATGTGAGAGAATTTTCTCTCGCAGAAGTCTAGGTCTATGTTTTCGGAATCGCATGAAAATGAACGATCTTTGTAAGATGGAACTCGATTATGTATGATTTTGTGCACATTGAAACCCAATTATGAGTTTATCGTGTCATGGAGAGTTAGCTAAGTAGAGGGATTTACAAACTTAACACTATTTATGTTACCTGATGTTCTGCCATGGACGTGTCTTATGAATGAGCACCTCACAGATAGGGCAGTAGTTACTCGTCTCGAGGTACCTCAGGATGCATGTCTTACAGACTGAAACACAGCACAATATAATACAATAATTGATACTTCATCATCACAAGTTCGTGGTTTTCATTTTCAGTTTTTGAAAGACGGATTACTTGGTGCGTGAATATGCGTATTCCTAATTTTCAGACTTCAAAATATCTTTGTTCATTCTGCCCTGAACAAACGAAAAGCAGTATCTGCAGTGTAAACCATATGGAAGATACTGCATTTCGTTTGTCCACGGCAGCATTGAAAAAATAATTTATAAAGTAAGATATCAATATCAATTTTACATGTATCTATTACTAGAATGTAAAACCGATCCGATGAATTGTATTTTACAAAACATAAAGAATGTCTACACCAGATAGGGGTCGAATTTGAAGGAAAGGCCACATGGAATCTTAGTGATTTGCAGATTAAATGGTAACGCACACGAACAAAGAAAACCCTTTCTTTGGTTAGTTAAAAGTCTCTTGAGCAATCCGGGTCTCTCTTTGTCTCTAATTTCTTTAGCTAGTTAAATGTCCCGTGAGCATCCCGAGGATGCTGAATCCGATCTAGTCTCTCTCTCTCTCTCTCTCTNNTCTCTCTCTCTCTCTCTCCCGTATTTTAAATACAAATACACGAACTATGTGTCTCTCCTCCTTTTAACGAAAGTGCACTCATGTCATCATGTTCCCTTCAGCACCAGACCTGGCTGACCCAGGCTCTAACCAAGCGTTCACAACCCATCAGCAGTAGTTTTTATACCTAATGGCTCGCTCAGGAGGACGCAGCCCATAGCGGAGGAAACCTAAGATGGCTGATGAGCTAACGGGCACCGTCAGCCAACCGTCTGCTGTAAAAACTCACGCTACCTATGAGCAGTATTACGTCATAAATTATCGTCGTGGGCGCGCAGGGTCTACAGAACTAAACTGGCACACGTCTGCACAGCACAGCTCGAGTAATGTGTCATTGCTTGTCATGTGACAGCGATTATTATCTCGGCTTCACAAAATAATCGAGCACTTAGCCTTATATTTACCCACTGGTCCCGTGACACAGCGCCCAGATGCTGAGCCTCTCACGAACCACGGCACAGGACGAGACTTAACATTATATCCAGAGATGGAAATGGCGAATAAAAAAAAAATCTTAACTCGAGGCGAGACTCATATTGGTCTCATGAAGTTATATATCTACTTTTTTTTTGTAAATTAAATTAAAAAATTTTCTGTAAACAAAACCACAGAGAAGTAGAATATAATGGAAAAGCAACTTTCTATTATTAGAAGCGGAAGCAGTGGTGCCTTTTTTGTTCAGTACCCTGCGAGGTTAATTCACAAGCAAAGACAGTGTTGAATAACAGGTGAATCTTTTTGTATTATTATACATAATAATAGATAAACAAAACTAAGCTGAAATCCCAAATAAACAACAACAACAACAACAACAAACAAACAAAAACAACAACACCCCACCCAGAAATCATACTAAATGTGAAGATTAATACACCTACTTCGTTAAAAAGTTTGCTAGCTCCTAGCAGTTTTTTTTTCAA
>BMAT01009626.1:981741-991909 GCA_019649035.1 Elysia marginata | reverse complement strand
TTTCATAGCACACAAAAACCAAGAACAATAACAACATTTCATAGCACACAACTACATGTAGGTAAATATCTCAAGTTGATCTTGACAGCCATCACGATTGCTGCGTATTCGGTTTCTACTGATGAGTGTATGACTGAGATGTCCCGGTTATCTAGCCTTTCTGTGATTTTTCTCCCTACGATTAGAACAGTATTGTTTTCAAAACGTTGGTTAAATAACCGCACGTGCACAGCGAGGGAGTAGGCCTGCGAGTGCCAGGCATACGTCTAAATTAACCGGTATTTGATGACACAGATTATTGTGTGTCACTATGATTGATACCGTATATCTATCGGAATATCCACATACATATACCCAGCACGAAGAGTTTTAAAAAAGTTAACAAAACTTAACATTAGTGCATGTTTAATAATATTAACCATTTGAAAGCGAGTTGGGGAAAATAAAGTAGGATTGCTACTATACAGCAGAGGGATTTTAAGCAAGAGTTAGCTTCATTAAAGATGATGATTTGAAGCGAATTCGATTAGTACCATTATGACCTCAGTACGTAAATAATTTGGAAACCGATACTACATGATTTTACATGAAAATTATATTTTTAATATTTTTCATAGTTAAACAATTAAGAACATTCAGCAATAAATTGAGGATATGGGAAGGGGGGAGGGGGTCTCAAAGAGAGCAGTAGAACTTGATTCCAAGAAGTACAACCTTGCTCATTGGCAGAGGGTAAGTACATGTAGCCCCGAGCTAAAACTTGGTTGTTTGTCTTGAAAAGAGCTGAAAGATGGCCTATTCTTGAGCTTTGCATTCCTCGCAACCAAGTTGTATACATCACTGAAAAAAGAAGGGGAGTTGTTGATATTCATTACCTGAGTTAAACTTGAATCACAAATAAGTAAGTAACTGCCCAGTTTTGGCTGACATGCCCAAAATGCCAGGACAGGCTAGGTTGGCATTGAGTGAGTGAGAGAAGCACGCCATGATCCAAGGTATTGAGGCAATCTCGTCAGTAAGTTGGCTACCAAGCATGGCACAATGCCAGGCACTGGGAACATGCTGATGCTATTCCAGACCGCCAGAATAAAAGATCACACAGTGGCTACAGTAATTTTCCACTCTCCCGGGTCCTAACACAACCTTCTTCTAGTACACATAACAACGACAAGATTTATCGCAGTAAAAGTAAAATCCGCTTGAGGTCAACATTTTAGGGAAAATTTTGCTTAAAAAAAAAAAAAAAACTCAAGATGACAATCCCATTTTTGTCCCATTTGTTTTGTATTCTGTATTACTTTTGACAGGTACAGGTCAGCTTTTGTTTTAGAGTACTTTTTTCTTAGTTTGATGGTGGTTTTAACTAAATGCGATCAGGATTCCAATACACTCAATAGTTAACAACCGGTAGTAAATTTTATTTACAGATTATAAAAAAAACATGAACATTGATTTAGTTGCTTGAATCTTAAGCTTTTCATACATTATCGTTCAAGAGTTTTGATGTCGGTGCTATACAGAGGTCCTTATTTTTGTAGGCCTCTATTCCCAACTATGATTCGCACACTGTAATCAATGTCGATTGTTAACCAGGGTTGAACCGGGGGACATTGCCCCTGGCTCGTCCTCATTTTTTGTTCACGAAAACCATCATTCTAATCTTTTGACGTGTTTGGTATAGAAATCTCGTCCTCCTTTTTGTTCAAGTAAAACATTTAATCTTTTAATGTATTTAGTATACTAATCCCATTCTCAATTTTTGTTCAAGAAAAAAACATCCAATCTTTTGACGTATTAGGTATGATAATTTACATCTGTTGAGGGCAGAGCAGCCCGAAACTTCGAAGTCATGGCCGGCAAGGCACACAATTTAGGTAAATATCACAATGATAATGTACATGTATTATAATTAGATCATAGTATCTAAATGACCTGCCTTCGCACTACATGTATGTCGTTTATCCATGCAGTCAGACCTGTGTGTAAGACCCTACACGACCGACAGAGATGGTGCAGACAGGCCCGTGGGAGACGGCCAGATTACGGCTATTTAACGACGGTAGGAGGCGTTCCGGGCCTGCAACTGCTCGACTAGATAAATATAACGGATTTATCGTCTCCCAAGCTGCTGTGGAGTGCTTATACGGCGGACTCGATGAACGTTTTATGAGGGGGTGATTTATGGAAATTATAGCACGCTCAGTGGGAGACAAGGGTGTGAGAGGGATAGAGACATACACACGAGAGAGAGAGAGAGAGAGAGAGAGAGAGAGAGAGAGACAGAGAGACAGAGAGAGAGACAGACAGAGAGAGACAGACAGACAGAGACAGAGACAGAAAGACAAGACAGAGAGAGATAGAGGAGAAAGAGTACATCCATTAATTAACAGCAGCAGTAAAAATAGTAGAGTAGTAGTAGTAGTAGTAGAGGAAAGTAGTAGTATATGTAATAGTAGTAGTAGTGGTAATAGTAGTAGAGGTAGTAGGAGTAGGAGTAGTACATGTAATAGTAGTAGTAGTAGTAGTAGTAGTAGTAGTAGTAGTAGTAGTAGTAGTAGTAGTATTAGTAGTAGTAGTAGTACTAGTAGAGGTAGACTGTAGTAGTAGTAGTAGTAGTAGTAGTAGTAGTAGTAGTAGTAGACTTGAAACAAACTAGTAGCACCAAGCTCGGTAGCAGAATTTGTATTCATCTCATCTCTAGTAGTAACAGAACTAGTTGTAATATTGGTAGAAATATACAATAGAAAGAAAAATTATCAGTTAGCAGCAGGAGCACTAACAGCGGACTAGTCTCAGAAGTAACAATGATAATAATAACGATAATAAAGGAAGTAGCAATAATAGTAGTAAAAATAACGATTATAATAACAACAACAAAACTTAACAATACCCCAAGCTACAAGATGAAAGCAATGATAATAACTACAAGAATAAAACAAAGAAGAAGAAGATCATGAAAAAATAAGAAGAAGAGAAAACATAGAAAAGCTTAAATAGGGAAAGGCAAACGACGAGATGCCGTTGAAAGGATGAAAAGAAAGGAGAGTGGGAACGAATAAGAGGAGACACAGAAGTGAAGCATATTTATTATTTATGCATGTCACTCAATCTCATGGTTCTATTTTTACCCACAGGCAGGGAACATACATAGAGGCCGCATAATGTAATGACATACTAGAGTCTTACCGTCAAATGACAAATCTGCAAGAACAATTTAGTTAGCCTGGAGAAGGTACCAAGGTAGGAGGAGCTTTGAGTGTTGTCCATGTCCAAAGTCTTTTATTTTTTTAAATTAAAAAAACTTTTTGAGGTTTAGTTTAACAGCGACATGATGAAAGCAGTTCAGGCTATAATAAAAGACGAGAGAGAGAAGGAGAGAGAGAGAGAGAGAGAGAGAGAGAGAGAGAGAGAGAGAGAGCACAAATTTGTTCCCTTGAAACATTTTACACAGCTTGAAATAGACAAATATTTATGACAAACTCTGGTGCAATGTGCATGCCTCATTCATTGAAATTAAAATAAGTCTAGGTTTACGCCAATATGCCTTGTCTTTCTGTCTTGATTGACAGATAAGGGATGCATTTTAGTCTGACGTCTCTCTGTCTGTCTGCGTGCCGCCCTCATCCTAACCCTATTTCATTATCTTATCTATCCTTACAATCATTTCTCTCTTTCTTTCTCTCTTTCCCTTCTCTCTCATCTCCCTTTCTCCCGAATAATGTTACATGAGAGTATTTATAATTCCTCGCCACTGCTCTAAGGCTAAGCCCTAGTCAAGCCGAGTTGGCCTAGAGTGCCAATGGCTTCAACAAGCTTCAAGCAAGACAGGCATGCCAGCCCAATTTAATTCCTTTTTTTTTCATTTCCGCCCCCTAAAACCTTAAGTTGCCTAACCTCAAACATTTCAAAACTCTAAAACGCGCGGGGCAAAACCACACACCCTCTTCTTCCCTGCAAACTTATAATTACATCACGGTGAAAGGAGGTCTGTCTGTGCGCATGCATATTTTATGTGAAACACTGTGTATGCTTTTTTTCTTCCTTTCTTTCTTCTCTTCCTTCTCCATACAACAGACTCTCGAATACTGAAAAGCTTGGCCTGGCGCAGTGCAAACCAGGTCGTAACGAAAATTGTAGCAATGCGGCTGGTCCTAAGCCCTCACACGATCGTCCCTTCGAGGCTCATGCAGCGTACATTGGCTGCTGGCGGGTTGTTTATTTTTTATTATTTTTTTAATTTGAAAAAAAAAAACCCTTATTACAACAGGATTGAAGAAATAAACCTGAGTTATTCAATTGAACTAATTAACATGAGATAACGAATGGGACATCATTATATTAGTTTTTAAGCGTGTCCCTCCTATAATAAAGAGTGAATAAATAAAAATATTAATGAAAATAAAACAACCTGTTCTTAGAAGAGTAGCAAATCATTACGGCCGGCAATTTTTTTTCTTTTTTTTTTCTCTCTTTTTTGTCTTTTGTGCATATATGGTAAAATATTTTTCGAAGTCATAAGGGCACACTTTAATTTATTCAGAGTCTAATCATGGAAAAAACATGGGTCATGAGACAGTCACTGGGGTCTAGCTGTGCATGGCGTCCAGTCTCGGCATGTCACGAGAGCAGACTCTACTCTTGGCATAGAACCATGAGACATGCTGTGGGGGGCTTCAGCGTCTTTCGCCACTGTTTCAGTTTGACACACACACACACACAACCATGTAATTTTAATAGGGGAGGGGGCTGGAGTAGAATCAGCAGAGATTTCAGACAAGAAACAGGCCACAGCCAGCTGCTGCTGTACACAACACAGACGAGAGGGGCGGAGGAATGCGAGTTGAACTCGTGATTGTTACGTCCCTTGGACGACGGCGACAGGCCGTACTACTGTGTTTCTCTGAACGGTATTTATATTACAGTGTTTTAGGGAGCCATGGAGTTCAGTCGAAGTGGAAAGACGAGAGAGGACGAGAGAGAGAGAGAGAGACAGACAGACCGATGGTGGCGGTTCTAATCGTCTGCTCCCGGCGACAACTGGAGGCTTTGATCAGTTGCAGGACCCTACTCTCGAGTCTCCAGTCGACCAACCGCTAGTGGGGTGAACCAAGTGCAGACCCGGGTGGTCTCCACTCCAGTCTCCACCGAGCGGATGTGGATTGCTGAGACCGAGGCGACTGTTTTGGGGGTGTCTCTTGGCAATTGGCTACATGGTCTTGGATAGTTCGCATACGCCTAGCTTGTAATTAAGTTTGTTTTTAGCGCAAAAATGTTACACAGGTCATAATGTACATATTTTACACATACACCAGTTTCAAACGGCGACTGAAGACCTAACCTGAGCCACCGACTGATTTGACTTGAAAACTTTAACGAAACAATCTATCTTCGTGAACAAAGAAATAAACTGCGTTTGCAGGCGATGAATGAAACGCATTCACACACAGTGCAAAAAAAGGGACCGCGCAAAATTGTTAAATGCATCTACATATATTTTTTTTTTTAATTAAAGAGTAGCCCTCTCAAACGATGGCGTAGAGTTTTTTTTTTCTTTCTGATATTCAAAGTTGATAGATCGAACTTGAAGCCCTCCTACATTGATATTTTGATACCTTCAGCTATCATTGCTAGAAGGGTAATTATGTAGTAGACTTAAAAGACACACAACAATGAAACTTTTCGCACTGACTAGTTCTACAATGTTATAAGGGTTTTACTTTGTACATGCAATAGGTACCAATCACACAACTACCACACCCAGCATCAAAACCGTCTTAATATTCTAAAACAACAATATCTATGCAGGTCTGAACAGACCGAGCTTTCTATTCAAAGTTCATTCGTGATTTTTACTATCTCCTAAACTGCTTCAGGTTGTCAAGTTTCAACGGACACAGGATTGATCAACAAGGCTCCATTTAAGTCGTTGATAGAGCCAGATCGGGATAAAACAGTCATGGTATCCCCGTGACCCAGCCCCCCTGGCAAGCCTTACATTTTAACAACTACCAGGGATGCCTGCTAAGATAACGACCAGGTCTTTATTTACCCTCACGTTTGGCATTGTGTAACTCGACTCAATGGCCGCCATGGGACATTATTTTGTGGTCAGGAAATTAGAGAGGATGAAACTGGGTAGAAACTGTCACGCCGGGCACACTCATAGTATGCTTGACCCATGGAATCTCTCAATTATTTTGAAATGACCACTCTCATTGTACATGTACCTGTAATTAGAGGGGACGATTCTTGAAATGGGTCGCTCAGGGGTGACGCTATTTAGCTTATTTACAGCTTCGAATTTTAAAGCTCACGTAAAAACAATTTGCGATACTATCCTGTCTCAGCTATCAAAACACATGTATAGCAAAATTGTCGACATAATTTCTAAACAAATTTCGACTTTGTGTGGCGGTCGTATTAGATCTCGACTGAATAACCTGGATAATGAGCAGCGATAACATTTTCAATGTAATAACTAAGGCTTTAAACAGTAAAGTTGTACCTAATGGCCATATTTTGTCAACCCTTAGATCTAGGTTTAGGTTTTTAAAGACAAGTATTCTAAGAAATGCTATTGTCTTTTTTATATTTTCAGTGCAGTAAAACAGAATTACATGTAATATAACAGGTTGTTGGCTCAATAATCATGATGAATATTTTTCCTACGTATGGAAACCAAAATTAAAGATCTAATGTTGAGAGGAGCGGAAAAGGTGAACATGTACTTCAACGATAGGTCTATACAGAGAAAGAGCGAGCGAGAGAGAGAGAGAGAGAGAGAGAGAGAGAGAGAGAGAGAGACACGAATAAGGAAACAGAGAGGGAGAGTGGGCTTCAATCTAATAAGTATTGAGAAGCTAAGGATACGATAAACTATCCAGAGACAGAAACAGGCAGAAACACAGAAATAGAGAGATTGGTGTGTGAGCACGATGAGAAAGCACATGAATGGGTGGACATAAACTCATATCGATTCAAAGTTATTAAAGTAATTACAAAAGCAGAAATAAAAGAAAAAAGATGTAGGCCTGCAATAGAGTAGGAAATTTCACTCTGCGAAGCGCCTGCGAAGCAGATATAAACATAGGGAGTAGTAAAAGATCAGCAATCGAGGGCAGGCAAAAGTTGATGCAGTTCAATAAGAATTCGTCATCGCAGTCCTTCTAACAAAGTACAAAAGAAAGGCAAGATCGCCTTAACTTTCAACGCCACTTGGCGTAACATACGCGTTTGAAGATTTACCGCCCGGAGTAAATCACATAGTATGCTCACCTAACAAATCGCATGACCGCTCAATTCGACAAGACGTGCAAGCGCTGAACATGCGGCTCGATGAAGGTGCGAAAGTCAGTGAAAGTCGGCAAAGACTTCTTATCTTGACTACTTTGAACGATGGAGGGCCAAGTGATGCGTACACAACATCATCTGTCAGAACGCACACGCACTCAGTGGGGAAAACCCCATAGCACAGGCGAGGAAGAAGGAAAAAAAAATAACGATAAAGTGGACGAGCTTGTGAGACTCAGAAATAAGCCTAACATTTCCTGTACGCGTAGCGCAGCCTGCTAAAGCATGCAGAAAGAACCAGTTAGTTAGGCGAGTACTCGAGTCAAATCAAGCCCACGTGATGTGTGCCCACCAATCACAAGCTGGGCTGCTTAGGCAGCGGCAATCTTTCTAGTGCCACTCACTACCACCCCTTCTCCCCCTTGTCTAGTCTGCGTTGCGCGCTCACCATTCCACCCCCTACTTGCTCACACTTCATGGCCATTGTGAGTTTTTTCCTCTTTTTTTTTTACCGCTCTCCAACCTTTTCTGCTGGGCCTGCTATGAAAATAAACAGAGCACGCGTCTTTGGCCGACGGCTGCCTCTCATCTCACGTGCGTGCGCGTGCTGGGGGTAATTGAACGAACAGGGCTGGCTAGCAAGCTGGAGTGAGTTTGGGGACGGCCGCTCTTCTGCTTGATGGTAGCCTAATATAGAGCGTATTGTCAGGCACTCCACCCACCAAAGGTCTACATTGTTAATGTTATGGGGACTGCAAAATTACCGGTATTACTATTAGGCTGGCGAAGTTCATTGATTGTCAAGGAAACCATTGGTACGGCCTCGTATAGATGGAGTCGAACTCGAAGTTCTGAATTAATCTGCGAGTCTGGTTGAGACAAGGATCCAACATACAAAAGCCAAGCATTCCAACTATCAGTTCACATGAAAAGTAACTTAAAAAACAAAATGAATTGGTTTACTTGAATGTGTGCACATGTGATTGTATTGTAGAGCTAAGACTTGGTGTGCCCCAGTGTCGAAACAATGATGACAGTCAGGTTCTGGCAATGATGATGAACAGTTTGGGAGGGTTATAGATCGAACTTGAAGCCCTCCTAATAATTGCAATACACTCCTAATCCACCGAGCGTCCCTCGCGGGCCTAGTGCTACTGTATTAGCTACAGTCCATTTATCGGTTTACATACGTGTGGACACGTCGACTGAGTGCGAGTTACTGAGTTTGTGAAAATGGTTAATTCATGTACTAGATTCCTTTGTATCCGATGTTTCCGATAACGAACAATTAGGTGGGGACCGACATATCGAAGGTGTCCTCGTCCATAAATCTCCCTGTACAATGACCAAGTCTGAAATTTCTTTTGAAAAGAATTGGTCTACATAACCAACGAGAGTGTGTACACATTGAGTAATGATTTAGATGGCGACGAGTGTGTTTCCGTTTCAGATGATATAAGGTCTCTTAGTATTGATGGCTATATTCGAGTATTGATGAACCATATTACTTTGAGGCAGATCACACTTTAAGTTTAACTTAAGCCTCCCCCCCCCCTCGCTCCGCAAACCAAACTGGGAGGGAGAGTTAGAGCTGCAAGTTAAGACATGTAATAGTCAACACGACAACACCTCAGAGCTCAGAGCTCAGAGCATGACTCAAAAAGGCCGGGCCCTCAGACGAGCAGACAGACAATCAATGTCATATCGACGCTCAAGCCGGGATCGATGGATAGACAGCTGATGGAGGTGTTAGGTAGACGGGCTGATTGGTAGAGCTCGTACAACCACGTATGTCAATTGTCATCTTCAGACCGTGAGGCTGCCAGGATAAATCAGGCACGCAGGCCAGAGTTTTGAAATACTATCATGCTAAATATTAAAGGACTGAAAAAAAAACCCCCACACGATTAGCTTCCTACCGTCTTGAGATATTTTATTTCAACGCAAAGAAAATAATATTGGGTTCGCATGATTCGAATACTTGCCCCATTCGAACTCCATTCAGATTACTGATTTTTACTCTTTTTTTCTGGAATATTTACATATAATTCGACTTTTGGGTAATTCGAACATAAATTTTGTTGAATACCATGGGGGTTTGAAATATCCGAGCTTCAGTAGCTTTTTACATCTTAAGATATTTCATTTCAAACAAAGAGAATAAGATTATCATAAAACAGGATTTCCTTATGTAAAATGTCAAAAGCTGTGACTCGAACTTGCCTGGGCGACTTGTATCTGATTCTCTCTGGTCAACTCGCTCTTGTAAGACAAGAGATCAGTTTTGGTGGGTTTCTTTTTTCGAACTTTCTTACAGTACACTCGAAGCTAAGTGCATTCAGGCGAGGTATTGCTGGCTGATCTTGAAACTCTGCATCAGAGAGAGAGAGAGAGAGAGAGAGAGAGAGAGAGAGAGAGAGGGAGAGAGAAGCAGGGAGAGAGGGAGGTGAATAAGAGGTTTAAAAGATGGACGGATGGAAAGATGGTCGCAAAAAATATAAAAGGGGAAGCAATGATGGCTAAGAATAACATGACCAAAAAAAAAACAACAAAAAACAAACAAACAAACAAACCCCGAACAAAAGCAGATGAAAATATTAAAAAGAAACTCAACTAAACAGAACAGTTCAAATATTGGAGAGGGGTTAATCGAAAAAAAAAAATGCCTGAAATAGGAAAAGTTATAAATGTTTGCGTGTGTGTGTGTGGGGGGGGGGGCGCAAAGAACCAACAAAGTCTATTTATTATAACCCGTACAGTAAAATTCATGCTCAAAATACCTTTTCCAGATCCTGTAGAATCAAATATCAAATAACGTTTATGGGGAGCTAAGAAACCTACCACTTTTTAGTATTTTACGTCACCCCCCTTACCACGG
>BMAT01009626.1:930795-965980 GCA_019649035.1 Elysia marginata | reverse complement strand
AGAGAGAGAGAGAGAGAGAGAGAGAGAGAAAGAGAGCCTCAGCGAGACCATTAAAAATGTAAGCCTTTTACATTGGTAAAGTTTCTCTGACAGGTCATTAGCAAATAAATTACCCTTTGCACTCACAGAGGAACAGCAGTTGAAGCGCATCACTCTAGCACACTAAAAAGATCCGTCCCTGCCCTTAATGGAACTGTTTTAGGACTAACCTCTCTTGTGTGTAATATTCAGAAGGTGGGAACATCAGCGAACTCTTCTGTGGGTGAGGTAATTCATTCGAATATAACTCTAGTGCTGAATATGAGTCCATTATCCAAGGGGAACTACTCTAAAAGAATTTTTGTTCAGTTCATCGAACAGCTCCATAGTGGAATACCCATTATTCGCATGAGTGAAGCGAGGAAATAAACTATGGGTAAAAAGCCTTTTTCCAAGACTAAAGACCGACTTGCTCAGGCAGGAAACAAAAATGTTTGTAAGACTGAGAGGTAGTTTAAGAGTTAGGCTGGTGATTGACACATTGTTTTTAGAAATTTTCGCTTTAATTTACTCCATGATTCATCCATTAAAACTCAGATTACATGATAATGAAAATCACCTGATCGTAAAAAGAGATTCTAAATTTATACGTGTACTCGTGCTCATGTCGCTCATTTGAATTGAAAATGACTTCGCCTGTCACATGACCTCCCTTCAAATCGTTGATCAAATTTACGCCGCTACAATAATAAAAAGGAATAGACAGGGGACGTTTTCATGAGGACCACCAATAAGAGATAAAGTTAGAAAAATTCGGAGTAATATAGCCGAAAAGCAGTTACACTTGCAGTAAAAAATGTTATACCAACTTGTTCAGCGACTTCACACAAACCTATTGAAATAGATTCAATCTCAATCAGTTCAAAGAATAAGAACCAATATTAAAGAAATGTTTTCAAGTGCATTACACCTGACCACGAAGTATAAATTTCTAGAAACCACTCAGTATGGTAATTCGAAAAATTCCTGCCACCCCCCACCCGCCCACGCACGCAGCTAAACACAATCAGGTAAGCTGGACCTATCATTGTGCACGTAATAGCCTCTTGTATTTATAGCACCCCCTCCCCCAATAAAGCTCTCATCGAACCAAAGAATGAGCGTGTTACTTACTGTTATCGGTCTTAAAGAGGTTTGGAAGCTCAACCTCCACAAACACCCACCATTACTCAAAAGATGCTTTCCAAGGCACACCAGTAATGTCTGCCCGGTGCCTTTAGCGAGTAACAATTCTGGAACTGTAAAAATTCATGACTGGACAAGAAACGTTGACATCAATGGAAGGGGGAAATCGAGAGTTGATGAGGAGGCTACACGCGCACAGAGAAAGAGAGAGAGAGAGAGAGAGAGAGAGAGAGAGAGAGAGAGGGGGTGGGGAGCCTCTCCTTGTGGATGGAGTGAGACACACAGAGAGAGGAAAAAGATATAGAAAGAGAGAGTAGACTAAACCATCCTAGTATAAAGGTTTCAACGTATATCTGTTAGTATTAAATTTAACTGACAAACATAGAATGACATATAGATATTACTGTGTTTCTACGTTGTTATTCGTATCTCACATTGTCAAAAGGCAGTAGTAGCAGACTAAGTGGCCTCTACGTAAATCACTATGAAGGGCCTGAGCTGGATACGTGTACAACAGGCAGCAGCATGCTAGCTAGCCACAGACTGATAATACAGGCGCCGGGCAGAGCCTTCAACCAGCTTGGAGACTGCTACACTCAGTCCCAGTCCTACACTGCAATCTGTGAAGCTCAACAACACAGACACACCAGCCCGGATCAACACTGCAACGTTGACAGCAAGACCACGGGAAAGCAAGCAGCCTGTCGGCCTGTCCTAATGGCCAATGCTATTGCTATGTTGCAGCTTCAACATGTCCTGGCCCCAGGAAGTTCTGAACAGACACTCATACAGGCGTGCTTGGCAAATTAGAAGGGGGGGGAGGGGGTGTAGTTAAGGAAGAGGAGGCGCGGAGGAGAGAGGAGAGAGGAAACTTGTACAAATTTGATACGTACAAAGCACAAGGCCACACGCATTAATAATCCGGCTAATGAGCTGGCACCGTGATAAGCTAGAATGATGACCGTGGCCTAGATAGCTTGCCCGACCCGGGCAACAGATTAATATTACTAGTCAGTATTGAATACAAGACAAAAACAATTAGTACCGGGGGTATTAGAGTCAGGTAATGGGTTCAGAACGACGGTTGACACAATCAGTTAGGAGAGATCCTCTATACAATTTTGACAGTCGACTGGTTACGTCTCTAACTTAAAACATTTTGGTATACAGATTAATATATATACTGTTAGTGATACTGATGAAAAAAAAAAGAGAATTTAATTGGGGTGGGGGTGGGGGCGGGGGAGACAAAGAAGGCGATCTAAAATATGCTTTCTGGAAATAATGTAAAATAATTATACTATTTATTATTTACAGCTTCTAGATAAGGTAAAAAGTCCATTTCATGATATACATATCTTTCGGGATTAAAGCTTAGAATCTATGTCATAACCACCAACCGTACACCACAGAAAAGAGCAAAGTTTTCTTTTGCGCTATAACCACAGGTTGTTTACGTTAAAAAAAAACGTTAAATTTAAGCGCGGAAACGACCTATACGCCGTGTGTCTCGCTTCAACAGGCAGACAGAAAGTGAGAGAGAGAGAGAGAGAGAGAGAGAGAGAGAGAGAGAGAGAGAGAGGGACAGAGATAGAGAAAGAGATAGAGAAAGAGAGAGATCCTGCCTGGCATTACAATCAAAACCTGGGATTCGTGTCGAAATATTTATATCACGTGTACGGACGAACTCACACACAGACACAGAGTCGAGAGAATTTCTGGTTCTTTCAACACTCTGCACTCTCTACAGCACAAGGACAACATTATCGTTGGACGAGGAAAAATCTTTTTCAAAATTAATGAGTTCAGTTTCCGAGGCCAGATAGCCTACAGCTAGCTAAGCAAGCTCTGTCTGTGTCAGCTAACCCTCGCTAGGTCTGGGCGAGCTGGATCGTTTCTCATTGCAAGCAGGAAAGGTGAGGGGCAGGGTGGTTTTCGCAGCAGCTGGGCCTGCTACTGGTGGTTGCTGTAATGAGCTGCCAGCTCAGATTTCCCCCACTTTCCCTCATTGCTCTGTGCGGCTCTCTATGGGAAAAAGGGGTGTGGATTACTCAGTCAAATTTTGACGTCATCCGTCAGTGGGCGGAGCCTAGCGATAAGACTGGAAGGTCGCGGTGTCAGCTGGAGGCAGATTGATCCATCCACAGGGAGAGCTCCCCACCCACTCTTTTTTTACATCACAATCTTGGGGACCCGCAGAGCGCTTTCGTATACAAGAGGGCGGGATAGAGAGACAAAAAAGCTGTTCGAAAAGTAGAGGGAGAGAGGAAGGCGATGTTGAGTTTGTGGGTGTATGTGTGTGTTTGTGTGCGGCTGACATACACTGTGGCTTTGGGTTGGCTGTGCTCGGTTTGTGTTGTCTGGACCTGACCGCAACGCAGCAAATTATTACTGGTGGAGCTCGCTAAATCTATAGAAACTAGTGGCAATATTGCATGCACTGGCAGAGTTGATGTTGCAGCACCGAGGCGATTTGCACGGAGAGCTCGAGAACGCCTCAAGCCCTCAATGAACTTTTTAACCATTAATATACTGTCTAATTGTATTACACAACTATGATGCTAATTAAGCAATAATTTATGATCGATATAAAAAAGTCTCGCTTCCTCTCTATCTCCGTCATTTCTTTGTCTCTCTTTTTTAACGGGGAGAACATAGTTTGATTGAGTCTTTGCTGTTTGCTGTTTCATGGTACGTCAAAACAGTTTTAACTAACCTACACGTCAACTTCGAACTTTAAACTGTGCGCAAAAGCACGGAGCAAAATTCTACACTAGATGCTATAAAAGATTATTGTGACAATTCAACATGTAGCTGGTGTTAATGTCATACGTCAATGTCCTCTTCCTAATCATTCTCCCGCATAGCTAATGAGGTTTCTGCCTGTGGTTTGCCTCCAGCTGGCCCCGGGATAGACATACAGACACACTGAAAGTCGTGGTATGGCCATGGTATGGCGCTAGGCTAGGCTGTCTAGTTAGATCAAGACCAGATCAAGCTTATACGTTGCACAGGACAAACTAGCAAGACAAAATCCAGGTTGTTTGCCTCAGCAAACTGTTATTTAGATACCATGTACATTTACACACGATAACAGTTTGGTGGTGACGTTTGCGCCTAGTCGAGATAAGAAAGACATGGAGAGGCAAGACAACCACAGAGAGAAACATTGTACATACAGTAGATGTAAACAATTTGCCTCATTACGACTATAAAATGTTACACTTACAGTGAATAATTGTGGAGAGAGAAGAGGAAACGAGAGAGAGAGAGAGACAGGCAGAGAGACGGACACACAGGAAAAAGGACAAATACAGACAAACAGTTAGAAAAAAAAGCAATCCCTGAGAAATTGAATCTTTGACCAATCAGTGGAACTACATTGTATAAATGGGTGAAAATGACTTTAGTTAGTGTAGGCGATGGTAGAAACACAATTAAGGTCAAGTAGGAGAGACGGGAGACATAGAGAGAAAATAATGTACGTATCGATTCTTTCAGTCTAAAAGAACAGAAGAAAACATTTAAAATATGATGAAGGCAAACAAACCTTATAAAGAGGTATGGGCAGAACTTGAAACGAGTTTTCAATTAAATAGGAGTCAAAAAGGGTAGAGGGACGTCACAGAAAAAAAAAGATGCAAAAGGCATACAAATGTTGAAATATCGTAAGAATTGAGGGAGACAGACAGACAGAGAGTGAGTGTGTGGAAGAAGAATCAGACATACACAGAGGTGGAAGAAAAAAAGATAGATATAAAGACAAAGAGAGAAAGAAACCGAAAGAGAGGGAAACACATACAGGTAAAAGAGAGAGAGAGGGAGAGGTAGATTTAGAAAGAAAGACAAAGAGAGAAAGATATAGATAGAGGGAGAAAGGTAAAAAGCAAGATAAAGAGAGAGATAGAGAGAGAAAGGTAGAAAGGAAGACAAAGAGAGAGGAAGATAGAGCGGGAGGAAGACAAAAAGGTAAAAAGGAAGACAAACTCCCAAAAGAGAGAGAGCGAGAGTATGAGAGAGAGAGAGAGAGAGAGAGAGAGAGAGAGAGAGAAAGAGAGAGGAGAGCGGGAATGAGGAGACAGATGTGGTGAACAACTCAAGATTGAAAGAAGGAAAGAAAATAGAACGATCTGTAACAGAACCATTCTCACATAGAAAAACGCCTGTTGGCCACTGATGAAAATGTAAGCAAAACAGGTGGAAACACTCATGCTAGACATAATAGGCAAAATATACAAATCTACATGTGCATGAAACAGATAAGATTTGAGAAACAGCACCAGGTTTTTGCACACCTAGGGTCTACATAACGTGCTTAATACTCATGGGCGTAACACATCTTTTTACTTCAATGAAACGTCTCTTTCAAAATTTTGAAGTTTAGTTTTAGTGTAACGTAATGGTCAATCACAAAATTGCATTGCGTTTACGTCGAAGCAGATATTTTTTTTTGATACATTGTATCCTGACCTCATATCATTTATTGTCATTATCAACAAGCAAACAAGGACCAGTATAATCTAGAATCTAACTAGCAATACTAGTCATCATCATCGTTCCAAAAAAGCAACATCGTGATGCAAGTAGGACAACACTTGATTACATACAATAAGCATCGCTAAAAACGTCATGATCCATGATGAATAATTTCATTAGAAAAAATAGAATGCTCCAAACTTGGATTTCGATGTACCGAGATCGATAAATTCAACAACAGCTAATACAAAAACATTTAGTTATATAACAACAGCAGCAGCAGCTACGACAGAAAAAGAAGAAGTAGGAGAAGAAGAAGAAGAAGTAGGAGAAGAAGAAGAAGAAGAAGAAGAAGAAGAAGAAGAAGAAGAAGAAGAAGAAGAAAACAGTAGTGGTTTCATTCTAGCATTGACAGCGCCGATTTTTATCTTTGGGCCCTATCTTTTGGTTGTTTACCAAACAGCTACAAAGTTTGGCTGGCCATGGGAGACACAAAACCGCAAGACCCTGGCCTCTACGTTGCTCTGTTGTCCAGCTCCAAGGTTTACCAAAACTTGAAAGGTTTGGATGTGGGAGCTAGCTACACATTAACTGACACAGGCTAAAACAACGGCCTCTATTCATCAAGACTCTAACTTATCCCTAGAGAGCATGAGAGGAAACCAGCAGCAACGAAAGATAGCAGAGCTACAGGCCTCTTTGGTAGAGAGGATCAGACCTGTGTAGCGGTACGCACAGACTGCCCAACTCACTGGCGCACACACTCTCACAGCCCCAGCCAGCAGCCGCAGCTCTAGGCCTGGCAGGGCATAAGCTCTTCAGCCACGATCGATAACTCTGCTCGGCCTCAACACAACACCGTTAGCCCGGCCGCCATCTTGAAATTTCATTTCAATGATGATGAAAGGTAAAAATCGTCGCAAAGAACATACAAAGCATGCTTTAAGTACACAAAAACATCTAGGAAATGTTTGAAATATTATTTTAAAACCTACTTACCACACATTGTGCTCCAAATCCAGGGAAATCACTAGAATTAGTAAAATTTCTGCATGTCGCTGTGTAGTAACATCGGCGGTCTGTGGTGAACTGCCTACCGAGTCACGTGATGCCGAGTAATTGACACTCGAGCAGACGGCATTCCTTCAAAGGCCGGTCTTCGCACTGAAAAGGGGGCGGGACTGAGCCGCAGCAGGCCTGCCCGTGTGACGTTCTCGCAAGCCGCTTCGCTTACTGGTTGCGAGGCAAGAGAGCCGACCAGGCTTGGTTCGTTTCGCGGCCTCTCTCTCTCTTTCGCTCTTTTTCCTCTCTTATTTCCTCCACTCTCTCATCTCACCATAGGCCTAAAATACATCCCATCATGCTGCAGCACCTCTCCCTCTCTCTTCTCAATTTAGCTAAATACATACATGTACATTCAATGATAATCGCCATCCACAAAAAATGTGAGAGATGAAATTTTAATATCTCCGTGTCCACAATGCTTTTTTTTTTGGTCTTGCTCTTCACTCAACTCAGATTACAAAATAGCTAAGTCACTACTTCGGTTACCACTCCATTTTCTACAGTGAAGAAGAAACCATGTAGAATAAATATTGTGCGTACCGGTAGCCTAGCCTATTTGTGTGGGTGTAATAATTACATGTATTATTATTTTTTTTTATTTTGTTATCTATGTGCTCCATGAATTGACTTGCATTCAGTTGAAAAATATGAGTATGTCGTTCACAGATCGTAAGGTTACACCTACTAGTATTATCGCTCTCATTTACCTCTTACCTATTTATCTATGCATCACTCCAATGCCTTGCTTACAAAGTCTTTCTACCTGTCTACGAGTTATAAATCATTATTTTATTCCCCGCCCACCCTTTTGTTTTATTCATTCCATATCATTGCCCCTCATGTATAGAAAAAGGAAAACCCACCATGCACCTTGCATTCAGTGGGATTGTCCGTGTTCATCGTTCAGTTTGTAGAATAGGGCCTAGATGTTATATATTATCCTTTTTTTAACCTAGGTATTCCTCGGTGTTCAAGTTTCCTAATCTCCTCTCCAAGCTGTAGTATAATGACTGTTTTAGTTGAATGAATTTATTTGAAATATCTCCCTCTTCTCAAAAAGTTTCCTCGATGTGGCTCAATATTATAATTTGTATCTCAATAACCAGGTTGCCCAATGTTTCTATGGAATAAGGTCCTTCTTACTCCTTTCTAACGTCAACATTGCAATGAACTTGAATGCGTGAAAGGAAAATTGATTTTGTGTTTGGGCTCCCTCATCTTGCAGTTTATAGAAAATTTCATTTATCATCCTTGTGAAAAAGGTTAAAAAATTTGTCGTAATCTTTTTGTAATGTTTATTATCCATGTAAATAGTTAAGTACTTTTTGTTGTCAAGCCTCGGCCTCGTTTTCAACATTGTATGATTATTAAAAAAAAAACAACAGCAACGAAACTTTATCTCATATTTGGCTGTAAGTTTGGTCTTAAAACACACTTTTTACCTATTTTTGATTACCGTACATGTTGGCTTATTTATGATGATTGCCAAAAAGGGAAAAAAATTGTAAAAGTAAAAGACATTAGCAGTTTTAGAATTCCACGCAGTTTGTGCAGCGTGAAATACATGTATGACGCACGCTGGCTGATGTCATGTTTATCGTTATTGAATTGATGTAGGAGGAAAAAGAAATATAAGGCGAGCTATCGGTCGGGAAAGGAGATTTCTAAAAAAATATTCAATGATCCGAGTAGACACAGATAAAATTTATAGTGCTCTTGATTCCCAGACTCATATTTTTTGTAGGTTTTTTTTTCTTTTTTCTCTTCCTTTCATATTTTCGTGGAGTGGTTTTTTTTAACAGAAGGAGAAGAAGGAAAAACCCCAGTCAAAAAACTGAAGTATTTCACCAGTTTTGATTGAAGGTGTTAAACTCTAAAGAGACCGGAAGCGGCAAGGAGAATGAGGCAAAACAACAAAAAAGAGTGCTAGATAACCTATACAAAATACGGTAATTAGATCGAATGATTGCCCAGTGGATGCACTGAGTGAAAAGAGAGAGAGAGGGAGAGAGAGAGAGAGAGAGAGAGAGAGAGAAAGAGAGAGAGAGAGGGGGGAGGATATAGAGAGAGCAAAGGGCAGACAGACTGCTATCTAAAACCTCTTAAATCCCTGTAAAAACTGAATCTTACACAGGTATGGGACAAACAAATTCTTAAGGCTGATCGCTGAAGTTGTGGAGGAGATATAGATCTAATTAAATAGAGAGAATGAAATGTGAAGAGATACAGATAAACAGATGTAATACGGTCATATAGGGAGACAGACAACCATACATATTATCAGACAGACATAGAGATACAGGTTTATGGATTCATGGTTATCTAATGATTATAAAAAAAAAGAAACAAACATTTCAATGAAATACAGAGTAAAATAATCTTTTACCGGGTACTTTTTAATGTAAAGAAAGTGGACTAGAATTCGTTGGCTCTGAATTCATAGCAATCGACCTTGTAAACAAAGACAGAGGTCTAGCTTCAATACAAGTTTTATTAATCCGCTAGTAGTATATGTAGTAAAAAAAGTGATTGCTTTTAAAATTTTAAAAAGAAGTCTTCTCTTTTATTCCTGTTATTTTTCTGTCTCATCACTTTGTCTGTCTATTTCTTTCCTTTCTTTATCTCTCCGTTTTGCTGTCCGTCATTGTGTTTTCTATTTTTTCGATAATTGGACCGCCCCCTACCACTAAACCCTTAGCAACCTTGCACAAAATGGTGTTTTTAATTCAGATACATTTGTACTGCAATAACATTAAAAAAGAATGGAAACTTATTATAATTTAGTGTAAAAGTGAAAGCACAAACTTTTAAAACATTCCTTCCCTGCGAAGTTGTTTCAGTCTGAAAAAGGTATATCTGTATCTGAAATACATGTAAAGTGATTTTTAATATCGATGTTTTATTTACCAGAGTCGAGTAAATTATGTTTAACGACTCAAGCAAAAAGCTAGATAATATCGTTAATTGGTATTTCACGAGTACTGATTTTGCAGAACCTAAAACATGGTTACTTAGATGAAGTTAGTCTCTATATGAAAATCATAAAAATTATGTTACATCTTAGAGACACAATAGGTTTGAACTGAAAGGTATAAAAAAATGAAAAATTTGGGATATGTTGAACTACTCATAAATCCTTTAATTAAAATTTGAACCCATAATTTAGGAGAAGTAGAAAAAAATATTCGAGGTAGAATAAGTCATTGATATATTGTGGTGAAAATATCACATTTTAAAAGCACTCCACACACACGGATTTTCTATCATAATTGCAATTAGTGTTAAACTATACATGTATTTATATATAACGATAATAAATGTTGAATCCACGCTCTAACTCTGTAATAGGACTTGGAGGATCTTTGCAATTGCAGATTTAGTTTTCGACAACTATGTGTGTGTGGAGATGAGAATTAAACTTTTACATGGATTCCTATGATAATGTTGTGGAGTAATATTAATATCTCTTTTTATGTTCTACCTTTGTCTTCTTTTCTGCCTGTATGTCTCAGGCAACAGCTATCGAAGGCGGTCTTATTTCTTTTTCTTTACTTTTTTCAAGCGACTTCTATAATTAATGTCAGGTAACTCATTTGGTTTAATGTATCTCAGGTATTAAAAAATCCTCTAGCTTAAAAAAAATATTCTTTGAAAAATCATGCAAACCTATCTATTTCAATATTATTTCTTAAATAAATGTTGGGCATTTACTGCTGCTGAAATGCTGGTGCTTTTTCCCCGTGCTATTCTGTTTGAGTGTTGCTCGTGCTATATACATGTACTTCATAGCATACTGTGACTTGTCCATGATGCGAATCAATTATTGCACTTATAATACATTATTACTTTACTTTACAAGATTACGAGACCTGCCTAGAAAGTGAGAGGGGAACCGCAGTAAGATATTGTTCTGTCATGCTAAAAGTACCTAATAAAAACTAACACTTATTATTTTGACTAATCTTTGCTCTAGTTCACATAGAGGTCTAGCCACTTCAGCAAACATAATGCCCACATAAGGAAAATAATGCTGTCTTTTTTATATGGCACCAGGCTTTGCGAACAATCTTGCACATTTTAGTTCGACTCCCAAAGTGCCGTCTTGGAGATACGAAGTCAGAATGTTACGAAGACTTTATTGAAGAAGTTTGCTACTGGTTAAGGAATTGACACAAAATTTTTCGGGGAGCTTACATTGTGTAGCTATTTACTAGGTTGCCACACATGAGAGCACTCTTTTTGCGTATCACCACCATCACGCGAGAGCGCTCAACATGCCGCCTTCTATTCCACCGTTCGCTACCACGTCAAAGCGCCGTGTCTTTTGTGCGTGAACATCAAACGGTTCGTCAAAGGTATTTGGTGTTTGGAAATAGAGAGCTATACTACATAGATCTACATGTAGGCCTCTTGGACTCTAAGAATCTGTAATGTACTATCTCACGTGCCGTTATGAGAATGAACTCTTGCAAACAGTTAAGTACATAAAAAATTAAGACATTTTGAACGTCGAATGGATTATGCGCAACAAAATCGCTAATCGCAATAGCAACATTCATAAAACCAACTGTAATGCCTGGGGTTGGTGGAAACGTCTATCTTCTGTAAAAAAGGCGCCTAATAATGTGCGGTTTACTTTCCCTTAATTATTGTTTTTAGGCGCCCTAATATCTATATCACAGGTATTTAAGAGCTGTTGCTACATGGCAATTTTCTCTTTTCTTTCCACCGCAGATCCTATTTTTACATAGCAAATTATGAGCTTACTTATTGGTCTGTTCATGGAAACCCCCTGTAGTTACTGCTCTAAAGACAAAGAGTAGGCAAGGGAAAGCCTGTAACCCGAGCAGAGCTGTCGTATATTTTGGCTTGGTTTGAGACCACTGTGTTTTGGCTTTGGTTCGATTGTAAATGGATATACTATATAAGTAGGCTTAGCCTAAAGTAGGATCTAAATAATCAGAATCTAGTTTATGTATATGTCGACAATAGTAGGCTAATAAATGTTTAGACCTATATGTAGATCTAGAATTTAGATCTTGCCACCACAGAGTCTAAAAACCATGTTGGCCCTTACATGTTTCCTTGCTAAAATTTTCAAAACGATTGTGAATAAAATTAAAATAAATTTTGAATAGTTCGCTTTGGTAGTCTAGATGTTATAAAACTAGGCTAGAGGTTTGCTATATAATGTTTTTACTATTCAAGATGAATCTTCCATCAACATTATGTACTAACCCCCCTCCCCCCCCCCCAATCTAATCCAATCTTCCATGAAACATAATGTATTAAACATCCCCCATCTTTTCCATAATTCGAAGTAACAGGCTACTAGCTAGTGGCTACATCCTGCATTTTGCACCGCATTCAGCTATGCTTACTGTGAGAGAAACTTCGGCAGTTGCTATTCGCCATATTATGGCCTCCGATTGTAGTCTTTAATAACTTTGACCTGTTTTAACTTAGACAAGGAGTTACAAATCTCGTGGATAGAAGACGCTAGAGTTGCATAAGCTCGGAAGTGTTTAGCATAGAATTTGACTAAATTGTCGACGAGTGTCGGCCATGAGCGCTCGTACACAAAACCCCAAGGGTGTACAAAAGATCGAAACCATGTTATCTTCTTATATCTTGTGGCTCATGTGCCGACACAGTTACGATGAGTAACAAAGCCAAATTTTCCGAAAGGCATTAATATAGTGTTATTGATAAAGAAAAAAAATTTGAGCAGTAGATGTCAAAAGGGCGCTTTCGTGGTGCAGCCATCTCCTACTCACCCGTAAGCAGAAACGCACACGTATACCTTCATGGAAACTACACCGATGCTGCGGCCAGACCCCAACACCTCATGCACAGTGTACCAAAGTTGAATTGGATGCAAAAACTACAGTTCATTTTATGACAGTTTTTTATTACATGTCTTAGTTTACATAAAGTTACTTTATGCCTTACAAGTCTTTTGCAAAATCGAGGGTTTTTTTTAAAAAGAAAATTAGTTTAAACGAAATAAATTTTTCAACTGCATGAGGGTACAATTTTCGTCATTTCTTTGGCTGTATACTTTTATATCTGGAGAGTACACAGGGGTCCAGTTTGATGTAAAAAAAAAAAAAAATCACGCTTTTATACACTTTGCAAACTTCTCGAGATTCTGTCTGTTTGCTTTGTTTTGCGTTTTTTTCTTTTGGTGTTTTTTTTTCTTTTGTTCGTCAAGTTTGTCAGTCAGACTCTGTGACGTGAGATAGAAAACACAACTCCCACAGTGTTCAACAGTCTTTCCGGAACCGCCCTCTCTGACAAAAAAAAAACCAAAAAAAAAAAAACAGCACATAACACACCTGTGTTTTGAGGCCTGCCAAGTTTGTCACCAACATCACCCGTTAAATCAATGTGTTCACATTTCAATCATTTTGTTGTTGCTGTTCTTTCAGTGTCTTATATGTAGACAATATTTTAAATATGAACAGATAATTATGAAAAAAACTTTTTGGGGGTATAATGTCATTATCCATTGCCAAAGCGGCTCTCGTTATACTTCCAATGCAAAATTGATACAATTCAAATCGTGTATTTTGTATATATTTGTCTCGCGTCCAGGGCGAATTGAGTCTAAAGTCGAAAATTATGTTTTGGAAAAAACACCATTGCATGGTTTGTTTTTTCTTCTTTTTCTCTATTTTTTTTAAATCAGCAAAAATGTAATACCTTTACTCAAAATATTTGATAACTTTATTGAAAATGTTACATTGAAAGCTTTAAAAATGTCTTGTTCAAAAGAGTGAAGGTGAAAAAATGCGACATCCGACTCATTCACCCTCGATGAGAGACACTTTATACTTTTTTAAAAGAAAAAATAGCAGGTATAGGCATACAGCACTTTTTAAATCAAAGCTCTGTGGACTACAATTGATACGTGTGACAGTGCTAACACCCTTCAAATCAAAATTAATGCGACTACAATAGCCATTTTGGCTTATGCAATGTACCTTTTATTTTGAACAGACATATTTTTCTTTCTGAACTTTTTATTATTGCAACAAAGAAGGTTGAAGTATTTGGCCTATTATTTTGACCGTGCAAGCTTATGAAAGCCATGTGCCGTAGCAAAACAGAGGTTTCCCTTAGACATTTTTAATTTTTGCAAACGCACCGAAAGATCTAGGATATAAATGTGCCTGGACATTTTAAAGAAAAGTCATTGCTAAAAGTTTGCTGGAACTATCTATCTTTAAAAAAAAACGAAGGGCATTTTGTAAAAAGCTCTGAAACTGTTCTCCACAACCTTAAAGACCTTTACATAGATAAGGCTTAAAAACCATATATTTATATAATCTGTACTAAGATCTTAACTACATGTAGATGTAGGTCTCGGCAATTCTTAGCTAAGTTATTCTATTTATAATCATTAGATCAAAATTTAAACATAAATCAAGACTTAGGAGCTTCATGTAGATATGTGAATCATTTAGGCCTACATCTTATCTTTATTGAGACCTTAAGTTGCTTGTAGATCTCATTCTTGGCAGTTCCAAGCTATGAGTGACACATCAACATTTTGACAGGGTTTATACCTCATTAAGATTTTTTTTTGTTTCGTTATCTAAGTATGAGTTTCGAATACAGACAGTATCTGTCGGTTTAATCAGAGTTCATTATCACTGTTCATTGTACACTCAAGTTGGCTAATAACAACAATTATAAAGGTAAGCCTACTACTTAATAGATTAATTTATTAAAGTGAGCGTAGATTTTGTAACTACAAAGACTTAAGATGAAGAGCAGAATAGTCATTAATTATAACCCCACACATGGAAAAGAAATAAAAAAAAAGTTTTCATCTTCATGTAAAATATATTTTTTTTTGCATTTTTGTGATTTTTTAGTGCAAAGCGTTTCAATCAATTTCGGCAATACGAAAACATGGGGGCACGTAAGTACAAGAGATGTAAAATTTAAAAAAAAAATCAGGGAATTTCGGTAGCCCAGTTCGTACAAAGTCTCAGAGAAATACGAACACGAAGGTTAGTTCAATTTTTCAGTTAGACTTTGACGCGTCTGCTTTTGCCAAAAGGAACAAAAAAAGAGGGCAATCCTTTTCAGGGAAACATCTCAGAAAAGAAAATCCGTCTGTTCGGAGAGGTCACATTTTACAAACCTTTAGGTTATGTTAGATTTAGATCTTAACTCTAGACTTACATCTAGAAATCAGTTTAGATAATCTAGATTTAGAGCTAGATATTGAAGATATCTTGACCTAGAGTCTGTATTAGGCCTAGATCTAGGCTAGTTTTTGGGCGCCATTTTTCTTCCATTTAAGGCTGCCGTGTCATGTTTTCTTATACTTTAGCCTTAAGGCCGAGGCTCTGTGTGTCCAGTTGTGAAATTCAAGAAAGTTACAGATTTCACTAATAATGGAGTGTGGAAAAAACGCGGACTATTATGGTTTCATCCGTTCCCAAACTTCACGTGCTTCTTTAGTGTAATTCTAAACCTAAAATTGTTAAAACGTCTAAAAATGTTGGCCAGTTGGTTTCAAAACCCAAATAGAGTGTGTTTGAACCTAAAAACTGAAAGATCCGCTGAACTGTAGTCTAGGTGCCCTCATTAAGATCCAGATTCAGATATATAATGTAATTTGGGTCAACGCTAGAATCTCTGGATCATTATCTAACAATATACTAGGGGTATTATTAAGTAAACGTTACAATGGGATGTGGTGGGAAGCCACCATGTTCCTCTTTTTTCTTCAGTTTTCACCAGGGAGGACACAACAGCTATTACTCATAGCCATTGTTTTGGTTTGGCCTGTCAAACTAGCCTCCGAAAAAAAGTGTCTTATGACCTCAAGGTTAAGACCAACGCCAAATTAGGCTCTAACCCAAAATGGTGGCGACTTCGAATGACAACATCAGATTCTTGAGTAGTAACTGTGGCTTAAATAAAGCGCTTAACCATTCTTTATTTAGTTTTTGTTTTCTTTAAGCGAAACCTTAAAAGACTAACTATGTCTTCAAATCTGAGACGCTGTATCAACAATGCGCCTATGCTTGAAGCTTATTTTTCAAAATTTCATGCTTGTCATGTATGTCAAATATTCAGGCTGATATTTGAAACTTAAAAGTGGATAGTTTTAACCCTCTTGTTGATATTTGAAATCCACAAACTTTGACATCACACACTTTCAACTTGATATTTAAAACGTTAATAATGAAATTTCAAACTTCTGGCAGATTTTTTTATTCCCCTTGCTGATATTTGAAAATCATACCTTGATTTCTTCAAATCCTCATCTTGATATTACAAACCTGCATACAGGTATTTCAGATGACAAACCTAAAGTATCAATTTTTTCAAACTTTTTCATGTGGCTTCTTTTTAAATTCATGGAAAAAGTTACTTTTTCGTCCCAACCAGCCGTTTTTGAACCTCTTCCAATTACACATCATTGAACCTCTTCTAATTACACATCATTGAACCTCTTCTAATTACACATCATAGGTTTAATACTACTGTGATGACAACTTCTCGACCTCTAACGGTGTATTTTCCAATCATACCTTCCAACATATAAGTCCAAATTCTTACAAAACATCAGCTGCATCTAAACAGTCTTTAAAAACATAGACACAAGAAATTCACAAAATAAATATTTATTGTGATCTAAGGGCAAAACCTTACGAATATGCCCAATTAAATAGAAGAAAAAAATCACTTAAACAATTGAAATCTTTCTGTGAACATACAGAAATGACCTAAACTATAGAAATCTTTCGTAACTGTATTTATTTTGAAAATGTTCTATGAACAAAATACTGCAAAAGACCACGATTAATCACGACTGTTGCGCTAAGAGAGGGGGCATCAGTCCTGTTAACGTGATGTTTATGAAACTGTGACTAACATGTTCCTTCACAAATAATAAATTAAACAGGTGGTGAAAGGTACATTATTTTCCTCGACAAACACGAAATAAGGTATTAACATCATGTAACTATAGATGGTAGATATAGATAGAGACAAATAGAAAGATATATTGATAGATAGTTAGAGAGATAGATAGAGAGGTAAAATAAAAAAAAGTAGACAGAGAGATGAACAGAGAGATATGAATAGGTTTTTAGATGGATTGAGAACAGGTGGAGATAAATAGATGTATACGTAAATAGATAACATTTGTATAGAGAGATATTTGGATAGATAGATAGATGGACAAACAGATAGACGGATAGATAGATAGATAAAAAAGATTAGATATATAAAATAGATATATAAACAGATGGATCGGTAGGTAGACAGGTAGATATAAAGAGGCAGATGGATACAGAAAGTTAAACAAGACGAGAGAAAGAAAGAGAAAGTGTGAGACAGAGGGAGAGAGAGCGAAAAGAGAAATAGACAGAGAGAGAGACAAGAGAGAGGTAGAGAGACAGAGATACAGGGAGAGACAAGAGAGCCAGAGAGAGAGAGACAGAGAGAGACAGAGAGAGAGGGAGGGAAAGAGAGAAGAATTAAGAGATCTTTGTTGTGAGGCATCAATAGATACACGCACAACCACAAGCACATTTTGAAACATACTAATACCTATAACGATTTACCGTTTTCGAACAAAGCGAAGTAAGCTGAAATAAACTAGCTAAAAAAAATTTTAAAAAAGGCAAATAACTACAATTTGCTTATTACTGCTGCAACGACTTTGATACTATCCATGTATGACAAAAACACTTATGGTGGACTATCATGATAAGTGTAAATACCTTAATCCCCCAAGATAGTTATCGCCATTCATTCTTTGAGAATCATGATAGTCTTCATCACATGCGGCAGTTTGTCTAAATACAAATAAACCCCAGAATGATCGAGACAGCGATGGACTATGACGAATGTGAATGCCACAACCCCCTTAAGATAATTATCACAATTCACTGTTTAAGACCGATAATCTGCACCGCATGCTGGCAATATAATGTCATTGTGACCTGACTCGCCCGGTCTGTCTGGTGGAAATATGCTTGTGCACACCTGGATCGCCGCAAACTACTGGATCTCCCCCCCCCCTCTCCAGGTGTGTGCACCGTCTGACCCAAAGAGGCATAGGCGTGCTTGATGCCCCACTTAACTGCACAGCAAGGGCTGTGCGCACAGCGTGCATTGAGATTATAGCTAAGTCACGTAATGTTAAGTGAAAAATACGTAAGAGAGTTTCAAGGTCTGTAATTATGTAAAAAAAAAATACGATCATGATTGTATACTAATCGGAGCCGACATGTGCTTTGTAGCGGTAATTGATCGAGTTGTGCAATAATCTATTACTGCCTAGATCTGCCTTGTAAAAATAAATAAGAAACGAAGACGATTTGTGTCGCAATCAGTTCAAACGACTCGGGTGTTGCAATTTTCAAATTTGAAGGCTTTGCTGTTTTGAACAACGCATTGTTCTGGTTTTCCAAGGAATAAACATGTTTTTTGTGTGTGAAAATAGCAATATATGGAGGAAAGATTTAAGCGCCTTACTTGATTTAACACATTGAGGAAAAGAGCTAACAAGTATAACTTCATAAGGCGTTTTTTCGATAGTATTTCTAGTACTCAATTTATTTGGATCCGTTGCGAAGCATTTGATTCAATGAATGGGAACTTGGTAGATCCCTTGAGACTCTATATTAAAATGCCTTTTTCAGGTAATCAGTTGAAATTTGCTTGATGTGTTGAAAAGACGCAAAAAATCAAGGCCACTCTGCAAAGTTGTTGTGACGTTCGGGGTAAAGAATTCTATAGAGTAAATTGTTAGGCACACGGGCATCGCAAACCTCAAGTTACATGCTGCATTAATTATGTATGGGCCATGAGTTATCTTAATATATTACGGACAAAATAGGCTGGTGTGTAAGATTTTTAGTTGAGGGGTGTACATGGCTAACTGAAAAAAAAAACAACTGATGACGGTACGAGGAAGGATATTTCCACACAGAGGTAGCACCCTAGCTTAGCCTAAACTTCATGGTGACAAATTCTATCTGATTTTTTAGAAAAAAAATGTCCTGTACAGTGAGATGCATTTTTTAATAATTATTACAAACATTTCTAACAACCTAAAATATAGTCATAAGTAATTTCTAACCAAAACAAATAGTTGCATTCCTGTTCGGAAGCCTACCCTGGAGAAAGCTGTTTGAAGTAAAAGATCGAAAGATATACCACCAACTTTATTTCTACCTCCTGTAACCTCTTTCTGCCACCTCTCAAAATCTCCCTCTATCTGTCTTTCTTTCTTACCCCCCACTACATTTATTTCTCGTTCCAATGACCGCCCCCCCCCTCACCACCCCGCCCACCGAAATCTCTTACTGGTTCCCACCTTAGTCCTCCTATTCTACTCTCGAAATAATCAATAAAAATTACACATTGATGTATCTTTCTTGTGCTTTTCATTATAGTTCATCCTTGCCAGAATCACATGTTTTAATCAGTATTTATCTGTTTTAATACAAACATAAGGGTTTAGCTCTCTCTCTCTCTCTCTCTCTCTCCTCTTTCTCACTTGTCTCTCAATCTCTCTGTAGATTTCTTCCTCTTCTTCGTCTAGATACCGGCTATTTGATAAAGCTTTTAAATGCCATTACATGAATGATATAAGCCAAAAGGTAAGCAAGCAAAACAACGTATTTGTAAAAAAAGAAATTCTAGATTTTATTAATTTTGTTCACTAAGCTTTTCGACTTATTTGTCTTACGAATAGAAAAGAAGAATCACGGCTGGAAGCTTGACAACAATTCACGCACACACATTTCAAAGAGAAAAAAAACTTAATCTTGGTCTAGATCTAGATTTCAATTCATCATTGTCAGCAAGCCTATATTCGAATCCTAGGACACAAATATTGGTGAACATTTTCATTAGTTAAGTCTGTTGTGTTCTCAACTTCATTAGCTTAAAATTTTACATTAGCGATGAAGCACAAAGCATGACGCAAAAGTCATTCATAAAATCTATCATCGTTCGAATTTGCGTTTCGCACTATATTCTTTCATCGCATAAAAGATTTTACATCAGCACCAGCGCAACTCATCATTTCATGAACGAATTCCAAGTAAAATTGCATTGATGGCCCTAAAAAGTTTGACTACGGCATTTGTAGGCCGATAAAATGTATGTAAATAAGAAAACAATAAATTTTCAACAAAAAACTACAGGGAGTCTGGTCTGGATTTCTAGTTAACGTTTTGTAATTTTAACATCTACCTGATTCCTGATGAAAAATTTGAAGTTTGAGAGTTGAGTAGTTGAGGAGCCTTATGTGTCCTGAATTTGCCCAAAGGTCCCCCTCTCCTTCCCCCCGCCCCACGCGAACATAATATTTATAGATTCAAATCTAGAAAGTTAAAAAAAAAAAATTCGGCAGAAAATGAGTAGGAAAAAACTTAGTTGTCCATCTGAATCTAGCTAGAAATGGTACGGTAAAAGCATATAATGCCTATTAATGTTTAAAGACAGTTTTTTTTAGCAGAATGTACTTACGAAAACTCTAAACACACACCGTTGGTAAATGAGAATTTTATTGTTTTATTTTGTTGTCTAAAGTTAGTAACAACCCAAGCACTGAGATATCTTGATGATGCATTATCATCTCTTGAAAAAAAAAACATTCCTGTAAAAAAAAAAAGAACCAAGGAAGAGAGTTTCGCTGGCTTCCCAAGTTCGTCGTTCTATGTAGATTAGATCTAGATCTACGATCTAAATGAAGTTTCTAAATACATGACCTAGCTTTAGAAACTTGTCTAAGTAATCTAGGTTTCAGATCTAGATGTAGGAGACTAGAGTCTAGATTAGGCCTAGATCTAGATCGCGCATAGGTTTTGCGTGATTTTTGTTGTTCTTTTGTTTTAGGCTATGCATGGCATTTTTTTTCTTTCATGTTACAGAAGAGTTGAAGGCCAAGATGTTGCTTTTTTTAATAGATTTTGAGAAAGAGAAGGAAATAGGGAAGAGTAGCATATGAAAATACCTAACATTAAGAGGAGAACAAAACAGTATCCTTATAGTGAAACAGAAAAAGACCAAGAGAAGATTTTTGGTAGTGTGTGTGTGGGGGGTGGGGGGGGGGTATGGGTACAGCTTTGGACAGAGACATGAATTTGAAAAATTAGTATTTAGATATACATCTACAATCTATGTTGTAGTGTATAAAAACTTGACTTTGATCTAGAAATTAATTTAGACAATGTAGGTTTTTAGATCTAGATCTAAAGGTCTTTGAAAATATAGAGTCTACCTTACGCCTAGCCCTAGCCCAGGTTTTTTTTTTGTTTTAGGCTCTAGGCGAGATGTTTTCTCTCAATTTTCTGGAAGTGAAGACCGACATATTGTTTTGAAGTAAATGAAAGTGAAAGAAAAATGGAAAAATAATAAATATAAAAAAGATAGCATTAAGAGGATGGGATAACAGTAATAGGAAAACACAAAAACATGAAGATAAGACGATATGATTTGTTCTTTTTTTTTTGGGGGGGGGGGGGGATTTTAAGACCGTTATGGACAGAGTGATGATTTGGAAAGAAGAGGACAAATTGTAAAAAGATACAAATTGATATATTCAAAGTTGGACTGATACAGTGCAAGTGCATGAGGACATGAAAAAAATGAAAAACAACTTATGACACAGCCCAGTCTATTACTCGAACACCACAACGAGAACTATATAGTACACCACAACTAGTACAATATTATAATAGTTTCAAGGTCTAGGCAGTGTCCAGTCACTAACAGACTTATCACCTGGAGGTTAATTAATAAGAACTTTTGTGACTAACAAAAGGACTTGTGGAAGGAAGAGACACAACTTTTTCTTATATTATTTTAATTATAAATGTGTCAAGAAGTTTTCCATGTAAGAGTGCTGTGGAAAGTTGTAAAGATGTGACACTTGCCGATTTTCATGGGATATATGTAGTACTTGGTTTATATTTAAAAGAACGGATTGAAGCTGTTTTCTTCTTTTCCACAGCAAGCCTTTCCTTTAAACGTCAAGACAAATAAAACGATAGGCTTTCTTAAGAAAAAGGGGACATAATTAAACCACAAAACATCATTATTCATAAAAACGTCGAGGATATTTTTGACGTAGGCAGCTTGTATGTCTTCTATTCTTGTGTTTTTTCTATCCCTTTGTTTTTACTCTATCACCTAGAGTTTTCAGACCATAGTTTTGGTGAAAAAGCTAAACGCTCCCCGTTTGGAACGACCAAAATACACGTGCACAACACAATACCCACCAAGAGTATACTTTTAATCTAGACCTAGACTCTCCGATTGCACGTTGTTGGCACCTTTTGAAAAACGCTACTATTAGCCTGGATTAATATAGCACCAACTTTCAATAAGTATAATTACAATTGTAGACTATAATTATCTTCCGTAGCTTATTGCCTTAGACTTGTTTTTAAACAATTTGTTTTTTAAAACCATTGTATTTTTTAGGTTGACACAATGCACCTAGCGTGAGCAGCTTTGAAAGTAATTGTAATCTAGAGTCCAATGTGTACAATACTGTTAAATTATCTGTAGTTTTATAAAACTATTATGATGTAGATCTATAAGATAGTCCTACAAAATCTGAGAGTGAGTATAATTATTCAAATAACCCACCTAAGCATTGTTTCAATTAGTCCACCCAGGTCCCCATGTTCAACTCAAGCCCACAGACCTAGCCTGCAGCTCTCCGCACTCTGCACTAAGCAAGAAGCACCAGTGTAGAGTTCCTTGACATGACAATTAATAATGATTTCTACGTGTACCGAAAAAATTACACAATGAAGTAAAAAAAATGCTTTTTTTTTGTATTGATGTTTAAAACTAAAGAACCTCAATATTATTGCAATTAATCTCATTGCTCGTCTTTATTTTTATGGTCCTTTTTACTGCCATCTTAAGTATTAGTAAAGTCACTAGGTTCCGTGGATTAGGAATGTTTTAACTCATTCCTTCCAGCCATGAAGTATGTGAATTTGATTAAATATGAATGACCAGGTTGTTGATAATGACGGATTTGTCTTGACATAATTCTCAATGCTCTTTAACAATGATTATGAAACTTTACTTTTATCTGAGGTTTAGAACCGGGCCTCTAGCAATTTAATCGAATCAACCCATTTTCTTGCATTACCCTTCGACTACCTAGATTTTTCTGCAATTGGTCATAAAATTAAGTTGAAACAAATTTAGATAATGGCTTAATTGTTGAGGAAAATAAAAATCGAAACAAAAGCCAACTGGGTGGTCAAGAGCGCTATTTTTTGTGTTTAAGATTAGATTTTCTTTCTATAATTCTCAACTTACAGAGGAATTTATAAAAGGTTATTCTAATACTAATTCAGATTCTCCTAAAAGAATTTTTAATACAAATTCTCTTTTATCATCTGAACACACTCATCAATCCAACCTTTATTCCTCTCTGAGAAAGAAAAAATTACTTCTTTTATTCTAACCTAGGCCACCGCAATGCAGGCCTTGCTCACCATCACGAGCAAATGTCACAAATCTCTACATCTTTCAATAAAATTTTGAGAGGGCTGGCCTACTCAAGGTGGGATCGACTCTTTTCTAATTTTACTGAAAACTCAAATAAGATCGATCAGGGAAGCTCTTGTGTTCAACTTTGTTTGCTTCCCGTTGCTAGGCTTGTTCACTACGGCGGCATGTGCATCTAGATGCGAGGAGAAAGTAGTCTGTTTTTACTCTGGACAAGCCAAGAAATAACATTTTTAACGACCACGTTAAACGTTCTTGAACGATATTTAAATTGGAAAAAGGAAATTTGACAAGCAACTCAGAATACTTCCAAAAACAGTTTACAACATTTCCTCATCAACTCTATGTAGTATTTCTCGTACTGAGCTTTTCACACTAAAAAGCCACTTATTTCAGAAAAAACACATGGACACACATACATCTACTAAAGTTTAATAAAAAACCCAATGATGTAACGTCTCTTTAGGTCTCTTAAAGTATCGCCTAAGTGGCTGCTTTAAGAAATACGCACGATGCATTTAGCTATTGAGAAATATTAGAGCCTGAGCACTTCATTGTTGATCACGATAAAGGCAGTTATGTGAAAGTTCTCTGGATACTGAAGTAGCATCTCCATACTTGACTTCATTGTGTAAATTCATTTGTCATGAGCAATTGAAGATCACAAGCTAATCTTTAGAGAAGGAAAAAAAACACTCACTCTTACATACAGAACTGTACAGAAAACCAAAGTTTTGAGCAATCAACCCGTTTCATACTTGCAGAGACACCAAGAAAACTTTCTGATTTCTTCGGTACTTGCAGGGATCCATAGAAAGCTTTCTAACGTCTCTGGTACTTGCAGGGAGGCTGTAAGTGGTCACGAAAGTCGCTCTGGTACTTGTAATAGGATTTTCAGGCTTAACACAAACTTAAATGACAGGCTATAAAAATTTCTACTGACTTATTTCCTACATTCTAGACTAAGTCATTTTGCAAATCGAGGTTCGTGACGCTCACATATAATCTTTACAGCATGTAACAAGGGGTTTGTGAAGCTTTCGTAGGTAGAACAAGATTAATGACCTTGCTAAATTTTCCATAAACAAGGACAGCCTAGAGAGGACGAGAGCATATGGTGCTAAAATATTTAAATCAACGAAAGACAAAAAAATAATAACAGAAAAAAAAAGTTAAGAGGCGAGTAAACCAACAAACAATAATCGAATTTAGATTAACCACTTCTCCAAATTTTTTTTACAACGCGTTTATAAAACCCTCTAACTAATTCGAAATAGCACCAATTATCATTAAAGAGAAGCAAAAAGAAGGATGATTTATAGGGCAAATGAATTTCACAATTTCAAATCCACTAGTAACATCAAAGGGGGTAAATAATAAAACAGGTGTACATTTTCTAGCTCGCTTATTTTCTCTCAATGCCATTTTGATTTAAAGATATTAACTTGGAAGATTGAGAGGGAGAGAGACTGAGGCATAGAAACAGAAAGACAGAGACAGAAAGACAGATACGGTGGGAGGAAACAGAGAGAGAGGGAGACCGGGAGACAGGCGGACAGACAGGCAGATATAAACTTGTCAAGATTCGGGAATACTATACAGCAAAATCGTATAACTAGTTTTACCTACACATCGCTACTAAATCTACATCCTATAATCACTTTGTGCTCTGCCGAGATATGTAAAGAACTTCCGAATAATAATCCAGGTCGTGATGGTGCTCCTGTGTGACCTTTTGACCTTTCTCCCTCACAACGGCACATTCCTGTGGTGGCACCGGTTCAGGTGGGTCAAACCTGAGATTGTAGCCCCTCACTCGGTGTGAAGTACTCACCACAGAATTGCTATTTCCATCTCAGCTTCCACTCAGCTTCCGTAATAAAAGGGATAAATAACGTTTTTATATAGAGCTATATCCACTGAAATGCTCTAAGCGGTTTACATGAGTTCTTAGACAAGCTATTAACGACCAAATGACCATCTAATTCATAATGGAGAAGCAACAGTTTAAGCGCCTCACTCAGGCATAGAGACAAGGCCTTTCACTGCCATAGCCAGGTACTCATTGAACGCCTGGGCGTGGTGAAAAAAACGTCTGTTAAGAGCTTTTCCCCAAGAACTATTCACAGACTTGCCAAGTCAGAGCTCGAAGCCCGAACCTCTCGGTCCAAAAGCTGGGTGTCTACCACTAGACCACGACACCACAGCTGAAGCCAGCATCATAATTATTTAAAATACCGAATGAGTTCTTCCCTGTACTATGAATTTCCATATACAATACATATAAAATGATGTAGTGCCCATCGCTGTATAAGTCTCGCAAACCAGAGTAGGGATTTAGGAGCTGAGATACACACTCAAACTCACCGCTCATAGACAGCGCGACCTGTACCAGTCTCATCGTGAGAGAGTTACATTCCCAAAATTATCGGGTAAGTTCCTCCATCCGCTATGAAGTTTCATTGGTAAAATGGGCTGTACGTTCTTGTTCCGTCGCAAGCAAAAGAAGTCGCAACCGTTTAACACGTAAAAACTGCCCTGCCGGTTGAAACATTTCTCCAAATGCTACTCAAGATGGGTAATGAGCTTGGTGCCAGTTAAATTACACTTGATAACAACTATCAGAGTACCAGTGAGGGCACGGTTATATTGGGTAGAAATGTCAAGCCAGAGGTGTTTTCTCTGTAGAACTACTGCCTTTAGGGACGGGTAAGACGTAATTATAATTTCAGAACTACTTCCGACCCAGATAATAGCAACCATACGTCATCATTCTGTCCGCTCAGAAAGACGCAGCCTACAGGGGAGGAAATCCAGCATGGCTGATGGGTTGTCGGGTCCTGTTAGCCAATCGTCTGCTGTAAAAACCACTCTATCGATGGGTGTAATTACGTCATGCGTTATCATCGACTGCGCACAAGGTCTCTAATGAAGCTTTTACCAACGGTTCACCAAGAATTTAGCTGTAGCAGATCTTAAACATGAAAAGCTCTCTCGAGATCTGGTTCTAAACTCGCTATATTGATACATTTTGAAATATTCATATGCAGGCTCTGCTAGACTTAAAGCCGACTTCACCCGTGTTTGTCCTAAACAAGATTTTATCAATCTTTGAGAGGACACACCGTAAATTTATCCTGATTTGTTAAAGAACTAGCCTTGACGGCGTGTGATTTTTTTTTTATAACAACACAAAACTAATAGGTAGCCGGTGTCTTTTTCTGCAGTTCAATAGAATTTAGAAAAACAAAATACTAATCTAGAAACCAAGATGAATAATAATCATGTCTTCATTTCTAATACAATAAAAGTAAGATAACCCTTGTAGAAAATCTGCGATCGAATCCCTAGTGAGATGGTTGAGTGGCATACATGTGACCTTTTGGCGCATTCCGGGTCCTGGTCTGTCCCCAGCCGTCTTGCCTCTGGATTCGAGATACGAGATCGCAAGTCTCGCACGAAGAATGACATTGGTGTCTTGTTTACCTAGAGGCGACGAACCAATAGGTGAGGATCGCCTTTGTGAGGGAGACAATATCTTTCTATAATAAAAAGCAGCCCCTTTTAGAATCGCTATGATGGCGCCCACAGCAAAAACAAGAGGCTAGAACAAATTCAGACTGTCTCTCAAGACATTATAAAGACAAGGTTCTATCTGGTACTTTGGTGAATTTGAGGAAATTGAAGTCAAAGTTTGCGGCAGAGATTTGTCCTAAATGGAAGCGGCGAGGCAAAACGTTTTGTAACCGCTAATCAAAGCTATAGAAAGAACGCGATATAAAAGAGGGTCCCATTTATGCTCATTGGATTGAGTGAAGTTGCAGCAGAAACAAAACAATCTGTGTAGGTTTTTTTTTCTTTATACCTCTTCGATACGTTTTAATGTTATAAATATAAATATTTATGTTTTTTTTTCTTTTGTTCGACAGAGTGGTTAGTTGTACGTTTGCACTTTCATTGTCTGATCGACATAATATCCATAGACACAGTCACATAAAGTTTCGCAGAGATTATGTAAGGCAGAGACATACAGGACCATTATCATAATTATACTGCGCATTGCTTGTTTTCAATACATGTATTTATGTAACTTTGTATTGACTGAATAAACTTGAAACTGAAATTGAATTCAATTGGTACAAAACTGATGATGATAGATAAACGGCAAAGAATAATGTATGCAGAAAGAGCGAAAAGAGGAAACTAAAAAAAACCCAACAATTTATAACTCCCTTTAAGTCTGTATTAATAATATTGGCAAGAGCAGTTCATACCACACTCACAGTTAGCAACGTTACTATTTGTGTATGGTACAGAACAACAATCTCATCCCCTCCCAATCGAGGCCGATTGAACCAGTCTGAATACATCTTCTCTTTAACACTTAGGGCGCATTTCGGTCAAAAATTTTGGTACTGATGTGTTGTAAAATGGCAGTGGTTCAACAAACTTCTCTTCACTGGCAATTAAGAGTGACTCACACAAACATTTTAATGATGTAAATAGAAAGTCTTGAGGCTTACATTCAGCACTAGAGATTTTCTAATAAACTCCCAACATCCACATAAGAGTTCGCTGAGGGGCCAACCTTTTAAATTTTATACACGAGACAGGTTCGTCTTGAAACAACTCCATACTATTCATCGAGCAAAGCCAATCGCCATACTAATCTACATCTACATGTAGTTTCTTAAAAAACAGCAAAAGGCTAGACAAGACGTGTCTATCAGTTCTAACAGAACTTAGGGATTTTCAACATAAACGACTCTGCAATGCTGCACGAAGTCTTGGCATCACTTCCCATGACAATTCATCCCTGATGTTATTCTCGACAATGGTATAACTAAGAATCAAATCGACTTGATCACCTGACAGACACGACACCCCGACGTCTGCTTCCCCTCAGACAGCTCCGCACGGAATTTTAGGTCTGCTGATCTCCTTCCCAATCTCGTCTGCCACTGCTAAAGCCGGAAATGACGTGCAGGTGATCGGGAAAACTACTGACGCCATCTTAGCCGGCACGCAATGCCGCCTCCACCTCGTAGTAGATTTACTAAAGGCGTGGCATTTCTTGGGTCAAAAAATTTTTTTTTGGCGAAACTCTAGAATGAGCTTAATGATTTCAATAAGTAGTTTATATTTTCTATGATTATTACACTTCATACTGCGACGAGGTTTGATAAATATCCACGTTATGAATAAGATGTGTTAAAACATCTTTTGAAAGTAAATATAACGGGACCTTTGAGTCTTTCATCGAGCTATTTTTTTTTTATTTTCATGCAGCCCAGATATAGATAAATGGATTAAATTTGTTTGTCTTGGGTTTAGAGGGATCAAACTTGTTCCGGTGTTAGCTATAATCCAAGCAAACCTACAGAAAGCATAAACTTTTTTTGTTTGCAACACAAGTTCCGCATCAGAATAACTAAACATCCATGTCATCTTCTTTGAAATGCCCTAAAAGCTTAGTCCACCAAAGCAAATTGCCTAGGATTGTAATTTGAAGGTAAAAATGTATCATTCTGACACGTGGGCAAAAAAGTGGCCTAGAGGGCGACTTGGGCAGATCAAGTAAGTTTTACTTATTTTATTGGGATGAAACAAAAAAAAAATCAATGAAACAGTAATTGAGGATGCACGACGGCATTTCGGACTTTGAAAAAGTTACAATGAAATTTTATGTTTAATTTATTAAAATTCAATGCCATTATTCTACGATTCATTCAGATATTTTGCTTAAATTTCCCATGTTTTCATGAGTATTATATTATTTTTTTATCCATCAGCGTGTTTTCAATTGTGATGAATGTAACAACTTGTCCTTCTCTTGGTTTCCTGATTCCTACCATTTACCAAACCTACGTTTTAAGGGAATAATGAACTAACTAGTTTTTCAGCGTTTAACAAAATAAAATCCATTCTACTTATAAATCAAATTGACATACTGACGTTGTGGCATACCTGTCGCTGGTGAGTTTGTGTTTGTGGACCTTTGAAAAGAAAGAGGGAAAGCAACCACTTTGGTGCGATTTGGATCTTCCTGTTCAAGTTAGACTTAATCAAGATGCGGGCAATATCTTAAAAAAATACACATAAAAATACAAAATTTACGTATCAATGCTTCAGTAAAAAAAAAACTCACTACAATGTTTTGCGAAAGGATTTTCTACTTATAAATTTAAACCCATGACACTTCTATTTTAATTTTATTCTCTAAAACATCATGTCCTAGTAGAGACCGTTAGTGCTTGTAATAGTATCTCTTAATAACTTTCCACATATTTTTTTTATCACCTAAAACTTTTTGTCTAAATGTCATTGCTCTGCCTCGGTATTTTCCCTGCCGACACGAAATTGGAGATTCTTGTTTTGTTCGAAAATCCCTTACCAGTTCCGGTCAAGCAGTCGCAGTTGATATCGTTCTAGAAAACCTGCAGATGTATGTGGTGGCTGGGAAATCTGACTTAACCTTACGATCTTATAAAGGAACCAACCTTTACACATCCACAGACCGTCTATTCCTGGAGTTCTCTGTCCCCTACCCAAGCCAAATGTAACTTAAAAGAGACATCATCACCGGTTATGTTGGCCATCATTCGAAACAGCAACGAACTAAAACAGATCCAGTCTGCTAACATTCTAAAGCCGAGAGTAAAACGGTGGCTGTTTTGCTTTTTCAGCTCACCAAAGATCTATCTAGATAATTATAGGTCTGCTGCATATTAGAACCGACGATGTTGATAGATCTAGATATGTTAAAATGCACAGTTAGTGTCGATGCTTTTGACATGACAAATATCAATGCCTTCTTTACTCTAAATATCTAGAAAACTCCTGCCCTTTATAATAATAATAAAAAAACAAAACAAAAACAAAACATATTTTCGCAAAAGAAAATGTTTATGCTTAAAAGAGGAAGTAAAAGCTGACAAAGTGATTCGGAGTCACAATGTAGAAAAAAATATTAGGAAACAGTGCTTGGTATCTTATTATAATGAAAGGAGGGGTGAACTTTCAGACAGAAAAGGCTTTTTTTGTGGGGGACTTTAAATTGGGAAAATAAGCCTATCCATTTCAAACCACACTAAATTGATGTAAGAGGGCATTTAGAATGGTCTATGATCTCTGCGAATAATTATGCTTTTTTGATTCATGTGAAAATCGTAGTGCCTATCCAAGCTTTTTCTCCATTTTAAATCTATTTTCGGTTTCACTTGAACGTCGAAATGCGTTCATGACATGACACGTTTGCTGGTGCTTATTAAATATTTTATATACGATGAAAGATTAGAGTGCGAAACACAAATTCGAACAATGGTAGATTTTTCATGCTTTGCGCTTCCTTGCTAATGTAAAATTTTCAGCTTATGCAGTTGGAAAAACAACAGACCTTTTTAATGTAAATGTTCACCAATGTTCGTGTTCTAGATTTCGAATGAAGGTTCCAGGCTTGCTGACAATGACAAACTTAAATGTAGATGTAGACCTAGGTTGTTTTTCTTTTAATCTAGATCAAGGTCTAGGATTAGTATGGTCATTGTGCTTGAAAATCCTACTCAATCTGTCAAAATTTATTCATCAACATGCCCCGACCTTGGAGTAGTCAACAACGTTGTATACAGAGAGATCCTCCAACAGTAATTCCAGGTAGAACTGTTAGACGTACGTGTGTGAACTACTTGACCTCACACTTATAGCGACAGTTTACACCTTTTCAATTAACTTATGTTTAAATTATTTTATGTGAGCTATACATTGTGGTATAAACTTGCATACTAAAAATTTGTATAGATGCAAAGGGATAACTAATTCATTTTTTTCAGGTGATACATACGCGATTTATAAAATACTTATGCGGATTGGGTTATAATTTTGCGGATAATAAAGTTTTTCTACATGATACTATTGCGACTATAAATTGCATGGTCCTCTGACCCGTTCGTAGAACGGGCTCTTCAGCTAGTATTATTAAATTCATCGCATTATAATAATTGTGTCACGATAGTGTTGGCAGGCTAGCGCTTACACGCCCACAATTTTTCCCCATAACACTGTGTTTGAATCCCGCGGACATTTTTTTTCTTCTAATCAATGGATTTTGTTTTAAAAGTCAAGTTGTGTGAAGAACTATTTGCAGAGTCTAAAATATAATTGGAATAATAAATATATTCTAGTTTTCTCTATTATGAAAAGATCTACCAAGGAAGACAAGAAAACTATATCAAGGAAAACTATGCCACCTCAATTTAAAGTTAATTGGCGGTATGGTAGAACATAGATTGGTTAAAACAAACCAAACATGAAACATTTTTGAATTCGTTTGCTGTAAACCCGCGCTACATGTGGGTATTATTACGTCATACATTATCGTCGTCGGCGCGCAAGGTCTCTATTGAACTTGTGATGGAAAACTGGAACGATTATCAATTTCATATCAAATATACCACTAAGGATAATTAAATGAGAAATGTTTGTGCCCGGCAATAAAAACAACAAAAAAGATGGTCACAAACATGTTCAAGAATGATAATATTACTGACAAGTAATGAATAGAAGACATACAGCTAAATATTCACACACCGGCAAATGTTTATGTACCGAGACATTCTCACACGGCTTGAAAATGTCTCAATATTTTTCAACAACCACTAAGCTTAATGCTTTTCTATCTAAGCCTACAGGTTTAACCTGTGAATAAACTGACTTGTTAATTCTTTGTGTCAACAATAAGCATTGGGAAACATAATCTATTTCAAACCAAAATTAAAATTGTCTAATGATCTGGGATGTGAGGAGTTCAAGGCAGACAGTGGGGGTAGCTGGGAGTACGCATTTTTATAGTGATTAGTTTTGATATTGATTTTAATAATTATTGCTTACTATATCCTTTTTTTCACCCAAAATCACTACATGATGAAGAGCTGAGGTTTACAAAATGAAACAAACAACTGAACGTGTCTTCATAAACTTTAACCAAATTTCCATATAAATAAAAATTTCCTTATCCTTGTATTAAATTTCTTCTTCATTGTGAGCAAAAAGAATTGAATAAACCGGAAAGAGTGCTCTTGCTATCAATGAAATTGGTTTACCCGTTTATCGCTGTAAAGCATAGTGTAATTGTATTAAGCGGTATAACAGTTCATTCGACTCTACTGTAATTTTTTTCTCTAAAATCGAATACATAAATCTTTTAAAATGGCCACAGTGTTTTTTTTCCGATTTCAGTACACACTGTTTAAATTCTATTATTGCTCCTCCATTTTAGTTAACTAACAGTTGTTTAAAAATAGTGAAAGCATACAGCCTTACATTTGCTAAGTTACTGCATTGCTGTTTGTAATGCATCAAGTATATATTTTTTTTACAAAATAAAAATCAAAGCCCGGTTTCCAAGTGTGTGGGTTTGTAGGGAGGGAATAAATTGCTTACGCCAAGCCATTACAATTATCGTACACGCTGTGCTTAGTATCGAACCCTCAACCCTGGTCTTAAGTCAGGAGCACAGCAATTAACCACTCTTCTGTCGGCCCCCACACAGATTTATCGAACCGAGCGTAAAGTTAGAGGATACACGCTTCCAGAGGAAATCTCCAGCTCCAACTCTGCCTGCCTGAGTGTGTGCAGTGACAATTTTATTACTGAGGGAGAGCTGATCTTGGCTATAAACCCTCGAGCCGATAGAGTTCAGCGTATTGAAACATTTTGATTCTGTTCGAAGGAATGCTTTCAAACGTTGGGCCCTGTTAGTTCTAATCTCGAAACATTGCACAGGACTGATGAGAGAGGAATGGAGGTCGGGGTGAGTGAAAGATAGCTAGGGCTAGAGGGCAAGGAGGCCTGGGCAGGGCTGATTTTAGTGCTGTGGAGCTATTTTCAGAACAGTGAAGGATTTTGTGCTAGGGAGGAAGACGTTAATGAGCTGGTAAACGAGCAAATGGGGTAACAGAATAGGAGAAAGAGAGGAAAGAGGTTGGATAGATATAGAAAGGGGCTAGGGAGAGAAAGTAGGTAGAGAGCAATGCAGAGAAAACTAAGCTGTGAAGACGAAAAAAAATTGAAAGAGAGATAGAGAAATCTAGAGGGAGAGACAGGCAGAAAAAAGAGCGAGATAGAAAGGGATAGATAGACCGATAGACAGAGAGAGAGAGACAGAGAGAGAGACAGAGAGAGAAAGAAAGAGAGAGGAAATCGAGAAAGGATAAGGAAAGAGTGTGGAAAGAGAGGGATAGGAATGAAATAGAAAATAAAGAAAAGAAGAAAACATTCGTGATAAAGTAGGAAAGGGATACGAAAAGTCAGAACGAACGTTTGGAAGAAATAGATGGACGTAGTCAAAACTAGCATTAATAAATAATGCGAGACCAAGATCGATAACATAGACAAAGAGCAAAGAAAGAAGGAAAGAAAAAGAAAGCCATGCTTCTGTAAAGAGGTTGAGGGATGAAGGGGTTGGAGAAATGGGAAAAGGAGGAGAAGAGCTAATAAAAAGATGAATATAAGGTTGGAGAAAGGTGATAAGAGAAACGGTGAAAGTTTAAAAGAATCTGAGGAGGTTTGCGTTTTAAAAAAATGCAGATTAAAAAAAAGGAGGGGAGCTCTGTGGTGAAGAGAGATAAAGTGATAGATATTTGTATAAAGATAGATGGACAGGGCAGGTAGAGAAAGAGTGAGAGGCAGAGAGAGAGAGAGAGAGAGAGAGAGAGAGAGAGAGAGAGAGAGCGAGCGTTCGTAATCTTTAATACAAAAAATAGAACACGTCCCAGGTTACCCATTCTTGACAATTTTTCACAGCGCTTTTCAATAATAAATTCGTGCCGAAGAAATACTGGGGTCAATGGAATCTTTGGATTTAACAACAACAACAAAATTACGCTTCCCCAGGTGACCCCAACCTGATCCCAACCAAACGTGCTTGCTGGCTCTGTATTATTTTCACGACCACGAGAGAGACAGCATGAGAAGCATGTAAATCTTATAAACCTCATACTAAGGAATTCGCCTTCAAGTTCTGACTATATCTGATTAACGCAAATGGCGTATGTCAAAAGTAAGCTCTTATTCATTTTGAACAAAACTGACAAACCCTAAAAATAACAGTCGTTACTAATTTGTTTTTGCATTTCTGAAATAGCTCGGCTCAGACTCTATCAAGAATGTACATAGTGGGCTAATTTAAATGTGGAGTATCATTGCCTCTTTTGTATATTTTTGAATGTGAAATAATGAAAAAAAGCATTCACAGGTGCAAAAAAAAAGATAAGTAAAAATGAATTGAAAGAATATAAAATTATCAATAAAAAATTTTGTGACAGAAGGCAGCCAAAATTACCTTTAGACAAAAAATACTTTTCTCGCTAATAATTGCTGTATCTAAGTTATTTTCTACTCCCTTCTCTTTCCAGATAGACATAAGATCATAACATCTCAACATGACTAACAAGTCACCATGATCGCGGACACCAAGCACATTTTTTTGGTCCCGTGGTGAAAAATTCGACCCATCACCCATTACGGATCGGGAATGGAAGGAGTGCCTCCCTCGCGTCTCAGTAGACTGGAAAAATAAAGGAGGGGGAGGGGGTGGTAAGAATATTGACTTACAAGTTACGTTTGGTTTCCAGACATTCGAAATTTATCCAGCATCATCATAAAAAATCAAAATGACGTACGTAGTACCGGTAATGCATGCCACTATAAACCTACACGCCCCCTAGCTATTCTATCGAGTCGTAAAATAGATAAGCATGGCAGTGTGGGGAAACAAACATAAAACAATACAAACATGGAATGATCATAGGACGATCACTTGGTACCAGCGAAGCCGACAAACCATCGCCCTCCTCTCGGCAATTTTGTTTTTGTTGTCATTACCTTTAGCGCCACGCCCACAAACCAAAGAGCGTGTACTTTACAGTACAATCATCACCATCATCATCATCATCATTAT
>BMAT01009626.1:886602-896627 GCA_019649035.1 Elysia marginata | reverse complement strand
AGGAGAGATCTTAACCAGAAACAACAGGAAACAAGCTTACTTTGCTGAACACGCCGTCAAGATTAAAAAAGTTTGCCTTGAAAGCGGATCCCTTTTTTTTATTTTCTACCAAATTAAACGAAATCGAACGTTTTTGTCCAACTGTAGTATAAGACACTGCATTTCTGAAAATGTAAAAAAAAAAATCTTTTTGCAATAGTTTAGGTTCTCTGCTCAACGTATTTAGACATAAATATTATAAACCAAACTTTCCACTATTTGGAACTCTCGTTGATAAAGTGGTTGATGGAATCGAAACAGCGCTAACAGCTTTTCAAGTAGTTTTCCCTTCTCTTTATTTTCTCTTCCAAGGTCTTAAAGTTTTAAAGAATTGGAACAGATGCAGATTTGATATATTGAGCCGTGGTTTCTAGGACTTGTGGCGATAAAAATGTCAGCGCAAGCTTTTGCGCACCTTGCCACAAGATGGCAATGTCATTTACATCAATAATGATATTTATCCAAATCAGTGGCTACTTGTAAATTACCGAAAGAAAATGCTGTTAGTCACTTATTTCTTTAGTTAAATCTTTATTTGTAATCAGCTATGTCGTTATATCAAGAAAAACTTTGATAGGTAACGAGAACCATGTGTGACAAATCTTGATCTGTGCCTTCAGGAGACATCTCAATACTCCAGCGGCATTAAAATAAAAAAAAAAATCTTTTGAAGGCTGTGTGTAAAAAAAGGTTATAAAAAAACTGAACCCAGAACGGATCTTCAAAAAGCTCCTACGATTATACCTGGAGTCCAGTAAAAATGAAGCGAATGTCTTATATGTTGCATTATTAGGCGTTGATATTATTTTTAAACAATGCATTATTTTTCAACCATCAAACGATAAACATTGTATGAAATTATCAAAGCTGTGTGGATAAAAATGTGCAGGACTTTCTTTTGAATTGAAATATAAAAAAACAGAGGAATAAATCTACTTTTAAAAGGTGATTTTGTCCATTTAACATTTCAGATGTCTGACTAGTTTTATTGGTTGCGAGAATATTTTAATACAATTCCCTTTAAAACTGATTTGAATTAGTACACCCCATAAAATAAACCGCACTAGTGAAAGTACGGTCATTGAAATACAAAAACCTCTAAACGTGGAATAAATTATCAATTACTGTTCATCGGAAGCTGCCGCTAAATTTGAAAAAAGTCTAAAAGACAAACTGTTTCTTGCGATCTATGTAATCTGAAATGTCTAAAAGGTAATTTTGCCAATTTCAGCACCAGATCTATGTCGGGCTTTATAAACTGGCGAAAATTGTTCTTGTTGGCCAATTAAAAAAAAATATCACAGGGCAACTGCATGTTTAGACGCAGGGTTAACAGAAGTTGTAAGCTGAGCAAGAGTTAACCTTTTTGTTTTCAAAATCATGAACCAGCGACTTATCGTTTATCTCGAGTGCTTCAAAATTATAAACATAGTAGAGCATCCGCATTTCTGTAGCTCTATATTTTACTGTTAGGCAATGTTTCCTAGATCTTCACTGGCTTCAATGAGAGGCCACTCTTCAAGAATTTCATGCTCACCGGCAAAACGTTGTACATTAAATTTGGAAACAAAAAAATAACCTAAACGAGCAAAGTGGTGCTTAACATCTTTTCTTCCGTCAAATTAGGAAATGTACATACATTCGGTACTACACACCAGTTCTTTAGTCATTCGAGAAGTTTTTGAAATATCTATTCATTAATTTCAACATCGTTTCATCGATTTATTTCCGAAATTTCGCACTTCCAGCTGTTTCACTGTTGTCGAATAGTGCAAGATAGTATTTATTTATCTATTCATGTATTTATTTATTCTTAATGCTGGTTACAAAACTTCAAACACCTCAAGAGTCGCAAAAAACGCATATCCCTTATATAGATGTTATTTTGCTTGCCATTAAAAAAAAAAAGATCTTGTTGGCAATATAATCTTGGCACTCCTCCGAGGCAGGGAAATAAAAAAATTATTTTCAGGTTTGCACAACTGTGCTCATTGCTCAGCTGTTGTCTGGAGTGTACCCAGATTGAAGTCTACAGGAGTCTGGCAGCTGTACAGTCAGTGTGGGTGTAGGCCTGGCCTGGGCCCAGCATATTGCGTCGTCTGGTTTTCATTTTGTCCTTACAGTTTTAGGAAAAACAATCTTTAAGGAGTGATAGAGAGAACTGATTGACCCTGTACTAGAAGAGTAAACAGCGGTAGGTGCTTTTCCGGAGGGTGGAGGCCAGAGGGGGGTGAAGGGATTACGTAGAAGAAGGAAGTTAGGTAGTAGAAAAGCAAAATTACTGCCATGTGTAACAAAATTATAAAATTCCATTTTTACTCCGCTTCAATTAATAACAAAAATATAATTTTTAGAACTAAAATATAAGATTGCATTTTGTTTCTTAAAAGATTAGTGAAATATATTGGTCACAAAAATATAAGAATTCATTATTCGGCTCCAAATATATAAGGAAATATTTTTCTCTTTAAACCATCCGATGATTTTACAGATTCGGCGGCTAGATCTGACATTGCAACCAAATACAGTCGGATTCACTTTAGTGATATTTCTTGTTTCTTCCGAATTGATAAACAAAGGAAAGTCATCTATTACCATAATCCCCAGAAACTCAAGGTTTTATTCTTCTTGGTTACTAAAACATTCATTGCTTCTGAAATATGATGTACTTTTATCTTTATGCTTGTGACATGGGAAAAAATCGTATCTACATAGCTTGAGAAAGCAGAAGGACAAATCCTTAAACTCTCATTCAAAACGTGTCTTTGTAGAAAAAAAAACTTACCATTACGAAGAAAGTGTAAAAGCGGACTTGGTAAAAGGACAGAGAAATAGATCTTATAGCCGAATAGATTATTTATATATTAGGGGATAAATATAGATAGATACAGAAAGATAGTTAAATAAACTAGGCTTTCTACCAATCTGACTTATTGCGTCACAGTATCTCGAAAACCCATTGTAAGTTTCCTAACTACCTCGATAAATTAGCTCAAAAACGTCTCTTTTTCACGACCTCTTCCCTCACAGCTTATCCAAGATCGATGTCGTATATTAGTGGCGGGCTATTGCAGGAAGAGAGTGAACTGAAAGTGAAAGTGATGGAGATATCGATCAGGTGTCAGCGCATCCCCTTGTCTGGTCTGGCGGTCTTCACTCTTCAGTGCTGTAGTTTCCGTTGTGATGATCATTTATAGAAGAGACCAAAATGAGAACAAAGATGTTCCGCAACTTTGCCTTCGGTTTATAAATGATAGACGAATAGAGAGATACTAAGATAGTTAGGTAAAAGGAACCATTTTTAAAAATTAAATTGGAAGACATAAAGATAAAGGAGTTTATAGATAAATACTTAGAGGGGTAAATCGATAGAGAGGAATAAAGAGAGAAAGGCAGAGAAAGAGAAAGAGAGAGAGAGAGAGAGAGAGAGAGAGAGAGAGAGGCAGAAACTGAAAACAGGTCATTTGAAGCAATCTTGATCTTGTAACAACCACTCGCAATTTATTTTAAAGGCTCTAAAATGTCTGCAGTTGAAGTGTAATCCACTAAAGTCAACATTTATAAAGGGAAACTTCCATAATGGCAAATCTTTTTCGCAGACACATTTTACATTTAAAAAGTTCTTTTTGTATTGATTAAATTAAACTCTTGCTTAAAGTTAATACTTTTGATCAAGGTAAATCACTTTTTGGCTGCCAAGATGTATTAAATTGGGAATTCACTGTGTTTGAAATAGCGATGAGCATTGCTTTTCTACGATTCGGAAAATTCACCGTGTATGTATAATATACAAGAAAATGCATCATGCAAGTAATTATGATGGTTTAAACTCAATCTCTTTTAATGTGAAAGGATACAGATTACATCAGAATTGAAAAAAAAATCAATGAAGAAATAAATCATTACATTTTGAGTTCCTTTATCAGAATTGGTGGATCATAAAGGTGTATTACAGGTTTTTGTAGTGATTTCAATTTAAAGATTATACGTGTATTCTGAGTTTAATTTCTACCTCTCACTTCATTAACTTACCCTTGTTTTGCGTTTTATTTAATATGCCAGCAATTAGATGCCTTGCTTCATAGAGTTGGCAATCATTTTCCTTCAAAGATCTCGATTCATAGTTGTTGAAATTGTGTCAGCGTCTCGCCGACTTTTTTTCTTCTGATTCCATGAAGAGAGTCCATCCAATAATGTATATTTTTTCCTCCACCTCTCTTGCATTCCAATATTTTGCGGGGGTGGCGAGATGATCCAAACATTCTCATCCCATGACGTGAACAAAAAAATAATATTCTTGTCCTCTATGTATCCTATTTGTAGGGTCAAATTTTACACACTCCTGTCTATCTTTTTTTTTGTAAGTGGTAGATGGAAAAATACACATAAACAAAATAGTTTCGCCCGGTTCGTTTGTTGAATTCTGAAAAATTTAGGCTACAAAATCAGCAGCCGCCTTGTTGTCTGCCTCAACAACTGCTTCAATAGCTAAAATTTCCCCTGCATCAATGACTCTGTGATTTGTCTTTCTACTCAGCTATCTAAGAGACAAGGGTGAAAAGCCCCTTGCAGGTTTTCGTAGATTTTATTGCCTCTCGGCTAGTTGCCACACTAATAATTATGGATGTCTTAATTCTTCTACCTGAAAATGAGGAACTCATGGTCTTATTAAAGATCAATATTGCAACAAGGCGTTTTCAAAACAGAATTCAAATATAATAGCTAGGCCAATTTCAACGACACTTTTCGCAAAATAGAAAAGCGAAAGTATTTTGGTGCGCACAATATTTGGCAAGTCCTAATTTGTTTGGAGTCCCCTGGTACCTGCCTCTTTTGTCTTAGAATGTCCAAAGAATATTATATAGTGTAACAAAGTGATATTTGAAGCCAATAACTACGAGGGCAGGCTGATAATTAAGTTCCATTTGCTAATAACTAAGTCAATTATCGTCACATCGACATAAACTTTCATACAAATACTCTCGAATCACTTTTCTAGGCTGAACTAGAACAACAAGTCTGTGTGACGTCATTTGTACTCATAATGCAGTGACGCGCAACACGTGATGGGATAGCCATGTTTATGAGACAGTGGCGACTTCCAATGACCTTCTCATCAGACAGCGCTCTGTTATCGGGTTTTTGGCAGCAAACATTAATGCAAGAATGAAGACAGGTTATGGTGAAATGTGCATGTCAGAATGTAAGGCCCAATCGATGGGGTATCGGCACAAAACGTTTTCATGTCCTAGGAAGTTCAAGGTTGTTGCCCCTGCAAGAAAGGTCTTGTTCACCGTTTTCTGGGACAGGGAGAGGTCCATATGAAATTTCTGGAGCAAGGTCAAACTGTGAACTCTGAGCGATATATTTTTTAACACTCCGAGCTCTCAAACTCAGACGTGTTCTGCGTGATAAGGACTCAACTCTGCAGCACGACAATGCGCGCCCGCACACCAGTCGCCAAACTCAGGACGCCTTATGGCAGCTGGAACTTACTACCCTACCGCACCCTGCATACAGCCCCGATCTTGCTCCCTCTGACTATTATGTGTTTCCCCAACTAATGAAGTACCTGAAGGGTCATCACTTTGACAATGATGAGGAAGTTATCGCTATCGCAAATGTTCGCAGATGGTGCCGTGGACAGTCGTCTGAGTTCTTCCCTGACGGCGTGCGCCAACTAGTTAAACATTGGAGGCTCCATGTTGACCACGACGGTGACTACGTCGAAAAATAGAGTGCTAAGTATGTAGCTGAGATATTAAGCTTTCGTTTGACGTATTGTTTATGTATATGCTGTGAAAAATGAAAAAGTTATGATTAAACGGAACTTAATTATCGCCGTGCCCTCGTAGTCACCAAGACATGACAATGAAATCTCATCTCCTATTATGAGGTGAGACTAATTGTCAAAGTGAGCTCACTCTTTTCTTTGGACATTACGAAATATTCTTCTTGTGGAACGCATCTCAGAGCATGTCTAAGCAAATTGATCACGTAATTATTTCAGCCGCTGCATAAACGCAAGCTGGAGTTCATCTGTTCGTATCAGTTTGTCATTGGACACCCTGTTTAATTTTTTTTTCGCATTTGCATTGCATAATTATAACCGTGATGACTGTTCAGAGGTATACCGGTAGCCTTTAAAACTTTTTTTTATTTGTTTTATACATTTGTTTTTATGACATTAACTTAAAATATTACACTTTTTCGAATTAACCATCATCTATGAATTTTCGAAAAAATGACACAACATGGCCCGATAATCAAGGCGTAGAAATCTGACAACCATGGTTAGTTTATCGTATTATCGTATGAACGTTATTATACGTAGACCATGCGTTATCAGCCGAAGTCCATGGGGGTGAAATCCAGGATGGCTGACAGGAGCCCGTTAGCCAATCGCCCGCTGTAAAACCCAAGTGTTACATCTAGAGGTGTTACGACGCCATACTTTATCGTCGTCCGCACGCAAGGTATCTAGTAACCATTTTTAGTGGACGGATGGCATGAGGCTCTTATTCATTAATTTTATGAATGTCGTTAAAACATAATTAGTTTGCTTATGATTCATCACCTATCAAGCAAATGAAAATGGGATTACTGAAAGAGATACAACCAAAACAACCGACGGTACAATCATAATCTGTTATGTAAGGGAAAAGATTCCATAGTCGTTTATATGGAAATAAATGTTTGTTATTGTTGTTTTCTCTATACTGAAGAGCATCAAACCAATTGCAAAAAAAAGTTCCAATGACATTTTTTATTAAATTTATGCCTTGAAACGAGGTCTTCAAAGGTTATATCTGCGTTAATTCCTTTGTATACCTAAGTTTTTTTTTTTCCAATAAAGGCTTTTATGGTGTTATTACACTTGTAAAATTTATGGTTGACATTTTGTAAAAGTGACGCCAGTACCGTGTTGTTGATCTATTGCAGGGATAATATTCCGACCTTTCCCAGCAAAGTAATTAGTTGTCGGTGTTCAAGTTTTGACAAGGTAACATAAAATTGAGGATTATTAGTGGAGAATAGAAGTTTAAATAGCGTTTATAACTTGCGTTCACAAACATACTGTAGAAAAAGTTCTAAGGCTTTTGAACCTTAATATGTTCTGAAAGCGTATTTTATACCCTATTAGAAATTGAAAAAAAATCGAAATCTCTAGCTTTTCTATATTCCAAAATTTGAAACAAGGAAACATAATAACTCAAAACTTCACTGAGGTAGTCACTTGAATATGTCGATTTTACCTTCGTTATTTACTATTTTAATCAATGTGTTTTTGTTCAAAACTTGAAATCTATAGATTCTGCGTAAATTCAATTTGTGAAACGCAGGAGAAGCCGATTAGTTGTAAGCCGATGACATAAACTTTTTTGAATGGAGGCGCTTCTAGTAGGACTGCCAGAAAAGAAAATCCTTGATTCTAAACATTTTAAGGGCCCCGGTTTTTTTTTTCCACGTACAAATTATAAAATAACAAAAATTGCCTTAAAAAAGGAAAAAAATCAACCTGAAATAAAAGAAGAGTCTAGTTAATTCCCATGGCACTAACGCTCGTTTTATCATCGTTAAAAATCGAAATTGGGCGTATAGTCAATATTTTTTTTATAAATCAATTACTCTTAAATAACTATGACGCCCTAAATATAAAATCTCAAGTCTTTATCTTAATTTGGCCGTGAAATTTAAAGAAGTGAACGGGCAACTTTGAGTTAACTTGATTTGTTACCAGCCCTGAATGAAGCTTCTATATTTTAATTTGTTCCGAATTAGGGAAAAGAGTATTTTAAAAAAAATTAGTAATGGTTGAATAAACTAAACTTTCGACAAAGAAAATGCGCAAAAGATGCTTCGGAAAAAAATCGTTTGTAACTTTTCAATTCAAAATTTTTTTTTATAGACAGGAATAGCATGTATGATTTATATAACTTCTACTATTTGTTTCACCAAAGAGATTTGAAGATAAGACAGTTCACTTGTAATGTTCCTTTGTTTAGCGGGGATTAAGTAAACAAATGATTGAAATATTGTAAAGGTATGAAACTAGCAGTGGAGAGAAGTAGTCTTTTTAGTGGAAATGCCCGAAATGTCTGCCTTTGGTATGACCCGAACCTTCGACTTATAGATGCTTCGGCACCCACCGCCTTGCCACTTAGAGAAACATAGCTTAAACCATGTCGCCACTACGCTCCTTAATGGTAGAAATCCACATTACAGAGTTTGAAAGACAGAGCGTTTTTATACATCAGTGTTCCTAAAGATGAACTATGATGAGTTGAAATAGAAGGAACTTTTTAAAATTATTCTATGTAACAGTATTGCCAAATACCTTTACATAGGTCTAGACTTAATTTGGAATGTAGATTTAATCTTGTCCAAAGGTTAAATGTAATATAGGTTTGATAAAGTTTTCTTAACAACTTAGCTGAATATATAGATTTCTTGGATCACTTCTTTATTTCGCACTGCAAGTAATAGAAATATATTCTAAAAGTAAGTTTTAATCTGCATGTAGAGTCTTACTTTTGGTTCCTGTTTACAAAAAGACATGGGAGTGCGGCAATCTTTGAAAAACCATTTTGGTCTTGCTAGATCTTAGATCTTGTCTTAATTTTTTGTTGACCTAAAAGCTTTCATAAAATGTACTTTTCGTGCTGATTATTCCATGCAGTGGACATGCCCAAAACCTCGTTATTTTTGCTTAACATTGTTAAATATGTGATTTCCCTTGTGTTCTTATAAAGTTAAAGCAACAAGTATAATTTTGAGTTCATTGTGTAGTTTTTCTTTTGTTCTATTATTTAAAAACCATTATTTTTGGTTTCACCTAACATAGAGAGACTAATTTTGAGTGTATGTGTGTGTGTGTGTGTGAGAGAGAGAGAGAGAGAGAGAGAGAAAAGAGAGAGAAAGAAGGAGAGAATCGAGGAAGGAGAAGTTCAGACAAGGCAAGAGAAAAAAAAAGATGAAAGAGAAACGAGAGAGAACGAGACAGGGGTATGCGTAAGTACGCATTAAAAAAAAAAAATCCATTTGTAAATGAATAAGAGCAGTTTCTATGATAGAGATATCTTTTAAGCCAGACGTTTTTACCCTGATTCATCACTTTATGCAGACAGGACGATCGATTTGCTTGGAATCTAGATAACTTTATTTTCTTAGCCGTGTGTTTAGTCAAGGGCAGAAAAATCTATAATGCCCCCAAAAGATAAAAAAAAAAAAAAAAGAAAGACGAAGAAAAAGATAAAGCCTGGGACATAAGTAGAAATTGGATCCGCAGATAGGCAGAGCGATAGATAGACAGATAGAAGTCAGATACAGAAATAGAAAGATAGAAAAATAGGCAGGCAGGCATGTTTACAGATAGATAAAAATGTATATATCGGGTATGCACGTTTACCGATTTTTGAAAGAATTCTGATTTTTTTAGCAGTTTTTTTTTCAACTAAAGACTGAAAAACTTTTAAAAATATGACCTACATGTTAAAGAAAACATTCTAAATGTAGAGTCATAAAAAATCAACCACTTCTTATAGTTGTATCTAGCTGTGTAGGCATTAGTAGTAGTACAGAGTTGTATCTATCTCTTTGAATTGGTCCATCAAAAGTTCTAGAATCTATGAGGACATATACAGAGTGTAAAAATTTTCTTGCTTTATGAGCATGGGCCGCTTGCATCCCTAATATATAGAGATAGATAAATAATTAGATAGTGAATAGGTGGATAGAAAAGTTATATCAAGAAATAGATAACTGAATATACAGTAAATCGATAGGTAGATTGTGGAATGGAAAGTGTGGAGTATCTTAAAAAAATATTTCAAAACGAGAGAGAGAAAGAGAGAGGGGGGGGGAGGGCAAGGGGAGAGAGATAGACAGAGAGAAACAGAGACTTAGATAGACAGACAGACAGACAGAAAGAGAGACAGACAGACAGAGAGAGACAAAGGCAGAGACAGACAGAAAGAGATAGATAG
>BMAT01009626.1:850298-863860 GCA_019649035.1 Elysia marginata | reverse complement strand
AGAGAGAGTGTCACCAAAGTGCTCTTTATCAATTCATAGCTATTATGCAACTACATTAGCAAAGTTTTGAAACTCAAAATAATTATTACGACGCAAAAACGTTTAAGAATCGGAAGAAGGCGATAAATACCATGTACTAATGAATCATGTCATAATGGAAATCGGACTGCCAGACCTGCGTTAGACTCTCAGTTAGTTTAACAGATTTTATGCGCTACAAACCCGCTCAGAAGGACGAAGTTCATAACCGATGAAATCCAAGAAGAGTGATGGGCTAATGGTATGATGTAAAACCCACGCTACCTATGGATATCATTACGTCATACGTTATCGTCGTCTTGCGCGCCGACGACGATAACGTATAATGTAATAACACACATAGGTTACGTGGGATTTAGAGCAGACGATTGGCTGACGGGCTCCGTTAACCCATCAGCCATCTTGGATGTCTTCCGCCATGGGCTTCTTTCTCCTAAGCGGGCCCGTAGCGCATGAAATCTAATATCCCCTAGGCTACCAAGAGAAACGTATTGGTTGTTACCGTTGCGTGTTGTCGCCCTTGAATGCAAAGCTGTGTTGTCGCCCTTGAATGCAAAGCTGGTGACCATAATTATGTGTGCGTATTAGTCCGGACGCACTATCTCTGTACTATGTAGAAAACTTCTGCACCGGTTCTGGAGGAAATGAAATAATCCGGCGTAGGCCTAGAGCAAAATTAAAACGCATTTTGTCATCGCCATGCTTTTGATTAGGGAATGTAAGTCCTGGCATAGAAGAATCATTCTCATCTCCAACTATTCTGTGACCTTTGTTTGACCCATCTATTTCTCCTTAGCGTCCATGGCTGATAGTTTAGCAGCAGTCTTGCGGTGACACTGCTATCAGACTCTGAATATAACCTATGCAAATTTCAGTATCATACTCTGACATAATTAGTAGCCCTAACAAAGCATAGACTGCGCTGTAAATATCTTTGGAAATACGAGTTCAAAGGCATGTTTAAGAAATGAAACGTCACTACGTTTCAGCGATAATTTGGCCATCTAAAGGAAGAAAGAGTGTGGGACTGTTTCAGGACTAATCTCTCATGTGTGGAAAATTCAAAAGGTGGGATAACCAGCGAACGCTTCTTTGGGCAAGGTAGTTTATTCGAATAACTCTAGTGCTGAATCTAAGCCTAAAAACTAACCATTGCTCAGTGGGAACTACTCTTACTAGAGAACCTTGATAAGGTTCATGGAAAAGTCCCATTGAAGAAGATTTAAATCAGACGTCAGATGGGAAGGGGGGACTCGCCAGCCTGTTTTTACTGGAGATGATGCTGCTTGATTTTAAAGCCTCACCTGTCAGGTATTAGTTTTGCCCAATAGACGACATGCGACAGACTTGCTCCTTTTAATATGTAAATTTGGTAATCTGACTTATTTTAAGAAGTTAGTTGCAAAACAAAACGTCTACAATACGACGTTGGAAGGGTGTTTTCTATCAGTAGATTTTTCATAAAGATAAAGGGATACTTTAAGCAGCTTTTAAGACGTAGACATCACACACAGAAAGCAGAAAAAAGCCGAGAAGCCAGCCAGAAATGGGTGCTAAGAAACAATAATAATTTTTCGAAAAAATGTTCAAAAAATTTATAACAAGTATAACAATTATGAAAACCTAAAGCAATACATACATGTACTTACAAGGAATGTAAGCCCAGGTGCTTAATGACTGGTTCCATATCAAGATTAGAGCTAGATCTTTTCTCTTTATTATCGTTTATATGAAATTAATGAAAGAAATAACAAAAATTTTGTGCAAACCATGAGTTTAAAGATCTTCTTAGATGGAAACATGTAAACTCTGAGTCATTCTACGTTGTGCTGCCGCTTACACTCGGCTGCAGCTGCTCATGTATCTAGGCTTCCCTAGCCCTTCCAGAAACATCAAAGACAAATCATCAAATACATGTTGTAAAAATTTTTTTTCAAGCACATTCTTATTCCGAGGATAACACTGTGCGACCCTTAGAACTGACAACTAAAATGGCATTTTTTTAAAGTACATGTACATCTATTTCAATTTATGCCCTGCTCTCAAACACAGTCCGAGTGGCTTTGACTTTTACCAAACTCAACATTTTCCTTGAATTTTTAGCTGTTAAATTTCAAAGTGTTGTACTTAAACTGTGAATGATCTCACTCCTACGGTGCCTGTAATGTAAATAAGACGATTACCAGTTCAATCGCTTCAAAACTTCATAACTTATTCAGTTATTTTTCCAATTAAAAAAAAAAAGATCATCTAGATTTTAATGATTTCACAAAAATTAGTGGTTTTCTTTTCCCTAATATTTAAGGACACCTTGTCCAAACCTGCGCATTGCAATGTGAAAGTTGTTTACTCTTTTCTTCGCCCCATTTTGTTTAAAAATGTTACTAAAAATGGATATTCTTATTTTCAAGTCCAAAAAATATCAGGCCAAAATGTCGCAACTCAGAAATTGGAATTAAACCTACAGTACAAATATATTGACTAGGGGGTTTTGTTGTTGATTTTTCCATAATGTTTGAAAAGTAGTGAAATGTGTTTTAAAAGGTGATCCGTAATTTCAAGCCATTTCCGACGTTTCCGAGTTCTATTATTTGGTCCCTTGAATGTGATTATTCGTATACCCGAATCATTTTGGACGAATTTGTAGAGAAAGTGTCTTTGTCAACAATAAAATCGTGTTTGTCTAGAAGAGCATTTGTAGGTAAAGTGTGTGTATGGAATTTTTCTGTTTGCTTTTTTTTGCGAGAAGGGGTGTCCATAGAATGATCATAATAAACCATGAAAAAATCTGTTTTCTACGAGTACTCAAATGAAGTTTAGTAGAATGAAAGTATTCGTCTAGCGTATTTTTAAATAAAGAAGCTCTTCTCCGCCTCAAGAATCAAAACAAAAAAATTGATTCGCTCTATCCTCCAGTTCGATAAATTTGTGTCACTTGTTTTGGCTTATGTAAGGACACATAGACAGATAAATAGATGGATAGATACTAGATAGATAGATAGATAGATAGATAGATAGATAGATAGATAGATAGATAGATAGATAGATCGATAGATAGATAGATAGATAGATAGATAGATAGATAGATACATAGATAGAAGGTAAAGGTAGTCCCATACTCGACACGAGCGTAGGGGAACAAGGAGCAGGGTCCTTGTTTTTCTAGGCACACGGCATAGTGAGGTAGTTTGCCATTGCTTTCCTCGCCGCCTTTACTTTCGCCGAGTCTTAAGAGACCTAGCTACCCATCAAGTGCTACTACTACTACTATTACTACTATTCTACTTTTTATACTACTACCACTACTATTACTTCTTCTACTACTATACTACTATTTCTACTACTACTACTATTACTACTACTACTACTACTACTACTACTACTACTACTACTACTACTACTACTACTACTACTACTACTACTACTACTATTACTACTACTACTGCTGCTGCTACATGTAAAACGATTGTTACGACTGAGGACTCCCTCCCACCGTGATTCGAACTAGTGACTGTCAGGTGTGAGAGCCAGCATTTCATAGTTCATGGTACCACTGACACAGTCTCAGTTTCCGTATTATATCTGTCGCAAGGTCTCTTTCCCTACTGTCACATATGGCAAATCAGCTGGGTGTAGCCTGGTGATTGTGTAGGTCTAAGTCCTAGGCTTGACAACCTGTGTAACATAAATACAGGGGGGTCACTCGGTACCTCTGTAACAGTGATACACTCACGGCTTAAGTGTGCACAAAAGAGTTGACAATCATGGTCAAACCAGATTGACCAGCTGTATCTAGGGGAGATCAAAATGTAATATGGGCCCTCTGGTGACCAGTGACCAGTGAGCCATGGATGGCTGAGACAATGAACCTCGACAGGATCTGACTTGTTCAAACTGCGATGACTGTGTCAGTATTAAGTGGACATTTGAACAAATAGAATCGTGTGTGTGTTGTGGATGTGAGTGGGGGCAGACTGAGGGGCAAGCCTTTGGTAAGCTTGCGGGATGGGAATGAAAATTTAATAGAGTGAGACGTATTAGTTATTTGATTTTCCCAGTCTGCCCAGTCTTGCAGAGAGGATAAGTACATGTATGACCAAAATTTAAAGAAACGCTTCTTCAATGGATACGCGTGCAATCTTGCTGGTGGTCTACACCATTTAAGATTTGTAAAACAAACACGATCTTTTTGGTCGTAGTCTTCTTAATCTGTTTTTCTCACCTTGGTGTTGTGTATGGTGTTAAATAGATTGCTCCAAACCGTCATCTCACCTCATATCACTGTCTCTGTCACCCTCTCTCCCTCCATAAATCCTTTTCCTCTGCATTTTTATAGATCTTTCATTGCTTCGAATTTTTTTGCTCTAATGAATTCCTGATCTGAAATCAACGAAATAATTTTCCTTTCTAGGATTTGAACACGGCACGTTGAAAAACTCAACAAGGGCCAACAACAACATTCTCGATTTCCACGACTCTGACGCCAGCAAACTAGCATATAGTCTCTGTCACGCCATCCTATGACATTTGTCAACAATTACCGGGTCGCTTTCTCGAACCCCTTCTTCGTGTAGCAGCGTGGAGCAACTTCAGCGACGTTGGATACCGACATGAACGACCCTGCAGTCCTGTCAGCTTGACACTTCTAACCTGATTTACTCCTTTATCAGTTTATGTCTCCAATTAGGCCCTTTCAAAGTGCCCGTACTACAAGATTTCTATGACGCGACCTGAGCAATCATTGCTACTGCTGCTTCCCCGCGGCCTGATAATAAACACTAAAGTAACACAGCCATTGGTTCCATTACTGTTTCTGTTGAAGTTTCTTCATTAGACCTACCTTTTACATTTATAAACTCACGCAAAAAAGTTCTCAACTTCCCGATAAAATGAAAACCAGGCGTATGATTAAAATGTTTTTGATATTTCCATAAAAAACAGACCTTGAACACTGTGATATGTTTTGAGTGCAAGTTCTATAATAGGGTTTTCGAAATCGACTAAGTCCGGTAGGCTCTACATAAGTACTAAAATCTTTTATATCACAACCTATCCAGATTCTTGACCTGTTCATCTTGTACACGCAGTTCTTTTCTCAATTCCATCCAACTTCAACTCTAGAGTGGCCTAGACAAACCGGTTTGAGCTTTTCCGCTGGTGCTAAAAAAAAGGTTAAGCTAATCACTCGCCAAAGAAGTATAGTTGAACCAAGCGAATTTCCACATCAGGAAAACATTCAGCTATAGCCTCTGGGTAACGAAGAAACATAAATCTGAGGCCACAAACTAAAACATATATGTTGTACATGGATATTAAAGGGAGATTTTATACCAAATTTTAAATAGGTTGGGGAAATGTGGGCTGATTCACTCCTTTATCAGTTTATGTCGCCAATTACATTTTATAGTATGCATATACATGCTCTTTTTCGCTTATAGACTCAGCTCAACATGCGTACATTTTAAGTACGCCCTCTTCACATTTTCAAGCGATTATATCAAGGGAAGTAAACCATCAAGACTGACTACGATGAAAATAACCAAGGAAAGGGGGTAAAATGCCTTGATTTCTACTTTGTTTACATGGAGATCAGCGAAGCAGTGTACTAGGTCACGTGGTGAATATTTTGGCGAAAGAAACTGATTAGAACTCAACAATTATACCTGTGGTCGCGTCCGCTGTCTCTATAATTACTACCTTCTACAGACTGCGAATACCAATCGTTCGTGGCATTTATAACGGAAGTAAGGGGCTCTAAATGAGAACACGATTACCATGCTTTAGAATATTAGCTAGTTTAATTGTTGAACTTTACAAAATAGTAGCGTATAATATCTTAAAAAGGAAACTTTTAAGAAATTCTGTCATGAAGAGTGAAATCATAAGTCTAGCTACATCAAAACTTTTAGAATAGAACTGTTTCATGACTAACCTCTTTTGTGTATAAAATTCAAAAGGTGGGCTGATAAGCGAACTCTTCTGTGGGCGAGTGCTGAATCTAAGCCTAATAACAAACCATTACCCAAAGGGAACTACTCTTAGAGAATTCTTTTTCAAGTTCATGGAACAGCCTCATAGTCATAGCAGGCCACGGTCTAAGAAAAATAAAATTTAAAACGTTAAAATTCTATTTGTTTTCAGTGTTTAATACCTCACTTCATTCGATACCAAACAACAAGTGATATTTTATATTGCTGCTTACATACTGTAAGTAATGAACAAAAGCCCCCACAACTCCACATAGCGATCAATAAAAATCCAGATATCATGTCCAAAGCGTAATCTGACAGCTTCCCTTCATTAAAAGCCCAAAAGCGCTTCATATATAGCCCCATTAAATAGTGCCCTCGGAAAAGCCGACACGAGGCTCTTTCAAAGAGCATGTTTTATGTTGAACCTCGTAAAATTCAGCACATACACGACTTGTGCAGACAGTGCATTTTGTGTTGGGTCCACACCAGAAGACATTTTGAAAGCAAAGGTTTCTCTGATTTAAAAAGTGGATTTTCCCGAAAACCTGAGGTGATAAAGCACAGAGGTTGGTTTTGTGCGCTGACTGTCAAAAGCCCCCACAATTCCACATAGCAGTCACTAAAAAAATCCAGATATCATGTCCAAAGCGTAATCCCTGAAACAAATGAGGTACATTATAATTGACACTATCACAATTGTGGGTGTCTACATTGCAAAATTCTTGCATTTCACTATCAAAATGGCTGACGATCCCGGAAGTTGGAGCATAAATCTTTTGTGCTAAGGATCAATGTAGATCTACGTAGTTTAGGGGTTACATTGATTCATTGAACAAAAGAGTTTTACTATAACTTCCTGGAGCGTCCGGCATCTTTAACACCAGACGCTATACTTACGTAATGTACACAGTCTCGATAGTGACAGAATATCTAGAAAAACCACTTCCAGTACCGTGCAGCAGTGATCATCCTAATAATAAGCATCTTCAATAAATTTAGGCTAGAGGGTGTAAAAATTACAATTCAAAATGATACATTAATATTGCCTTGAGATCATCTTGTCAGTTTTCTGACTGGCTCAGGTGAATCAAACCAGGTATACGAAAAAAATTCTGAAGGATCTGGAATTTTAAAAAATGTTTTATGACAAGATAGACCAGCTGCTACTTCCTTTAAACACGTTGGGGAATCGGACTCCGCGAAACATCTCCTGAGGTATAATGGCATTAAGCTATCCACAAAAATCTTATAAATGCGCAACTGCGAACGATTCATTCTTGGGTGCCGGTGAATTGCTAAATGTGTTGAGAAACTTTTCCATCACAACGCCCTTCAAAGAGAGAAAACACTTTAATATCTACATGTATATCTGAACAAGGCTTATCTCGGGAGTAACCCTAAGAATCTGCTTTTCACCCACGTCTTGATTAACACTGTGTACTTTTTTCCATACAAGTCCTATTGTCATAGGAGTTTCCCCATGCCCGCACCTAAAAGAGAAAACAAAAACAAAAAATAACCAACTAGGCCCGGAAGTGACTTTGTATACTTTAATTGCAAAGCTACCGACCAGATTCATTTTACTGGCAGTTTTTATGGAACGACAATGTGAGAATAAACACACACACACACACACACAAAGAATTGATGATGCATGTGCAAACACCTTAAGGTTGTTATGTATGGATGTGAGGCATGGACTCTAATAAATAAAGATGGGAAAGCTCAAGGTAGTTGAAACGTGGCTGTACAAGCAACTTCAGAGTATCAGCTGGCAAGACACAAGAACCAATGAAGGTGTCATGCTTGAAATGGGTATATAGAGGAGCATGATGAAAGAAATAAACAAAACAGGCGCAGATACATCGGTCATGCCATCAGAAGTCAGAAAAAAAGACCTCATGTCTACGGCACTGATGGGCAGAGTGGGTGGCTGCAGGAAAAGAGGAAGACCGGCGATATCACTGAGATGAACAACATCCCGACAATCTCTGGGCTGTCTCTTGGCAAGGTCGTCCACGGAAATCGAGACAGAGATGGTTATAGGACATCCATTGGAAGAGCAGCCATCGAACACGGTGTAGCCGAAGAGTGGCGAGTGAGTGAGTACCAATCGGGAATTAGATTTGCGGGAAAACAAGAGTTATCGTTCCTGGTTGAAAGTTCATGTCCAACACAAGACCTAAAAAACAATGCTTTCTTAGCGTTATCAACAACAGAATACTTCTTTTTTTTTATTCACTTAGGCTTGTATTTTAGAGTGTGATTATCTTGATCCATCCCAAGTGAAAATTACGAAAATTTTTAATGTAATGTTTGCATATTTTCCAAACAGACACTTAATTTATCTAAGCTACGTTGTCTTTTTCATCGTTACACATGCAGCAATCTACGGCTTCTCTTCTTTATCTTTGATATTTAATAACAATAATAATAATTGTAGAAAAAAGAAGAGGATCAATAACAATCTAATTATAATAATAATAATGATGATAATAATATATAATGTGAAATTGACACGATTATAAAGTGACATAATAAACGTCATCTACTGTTTACAACCATAGACTGTTCGGCAGGTTTTTCCGACGTAACTGCCACGTCGCTGGTAAACATAACACAATAAATATAATTAATATGTCTTTAATGGATAAGGAAGAAAAATCGCTAGATACGTTATGGATAACGTTTAAAAATCCATTTGGCTAAGATTAAGACAAGCTCTTAAATTTTCAGGCCCACGTGCAAAATGTTTATCAAAACATAGAAACTGAAAGATTTTAAACAATAAACTTAAAGTTGTTTTTTTTTGCCCTTCAAGTGTATTATAGATTTTTTTTTTTTTACCTAAAACGCTAAAAGATAGCCATTGCATTTTTTTCATAATGCAAAGCCAACTGACACCATCGAGATAGTTCTAAATGAAACCAATGTGGGTTTATTCTCATAAGTAAAGAAGACCAACATGCAACGGTTTGCTTGAATAGCTGCAACCAGTCGCTTATGACATTCCCTTTTCTCTTCCGCTCCACACAAAATGGCTCACGAAAGCATTAGGCTTTTAGTTTTACAAAGAAAAAATATGTATGAAACATTAAAAGCACGTAATACAGAGCCAATATGCCACAAACATAGTTATTATAGAGAATTTAGACTTATAAAACAGGGAAAAAAGAAAAGATATTGCGTTGGCTGATGATGTGTACGACTTACAAAAGTAAGTTGGTTTATTGTTTTAAATTTCAATAGTCAATAATGACAAATTAGAAAGGAAAAACCAAGTAGTTTGAATGAAACAAAATAATGAAAACTAGAAGAAAAAATGCGCTTTAGCCTTGGCTGCCTTTCAGCCAAGACCAGCTACTTTAATTCTTTCTTGAAATCGCATTCCCGATAGAAGGGAATTGTGTTAAATGTAACTAAAGCTAGAGGCTTAAAACAAGGAAAGCGTGCGAGAATATTTTCTAAACGTCCAATCTGATCTGTTCAGGCTTTGTTGAAAAGCTTATAAATAAAAGCTTGTATAGTGAATTGAAAGATGTACCAATTACATCAAATACTACTAGCAGCCTATAAAACTTAGACGACGCGTAACGCCATCAATCATTTGAATGGTTGGTTGACGTTCCTAAATTCCTTGTTCTATGATAACTAATACGTAATTACCGAGGGAGTGCTGTCATCTGGTACCAGAGACACACCCAGTCTGTATCCTCCACACTGTATGACTGCTAAAGGCGACCAGCGACCATCAGTGACTGTTCCGTCACAAATTTAAAGTGAAGTTAATCTTGATTAAATCCTTTCAAACATTTCGTATTTATGATCTCATGCAATCACAAATTTCATTTGATTTCTTGCTTTTTCTAGATTTTCTCATAATCAGCAAGAATTTCATGTATTTTTGTTTATCGTCACCTATGCTTCTCAATAAAAAGTTTACAACACAGTTTCACACTATCAGCTGCATCTTATCGGTGCTTTAAAATAAATACTTTACCGTGTAGCTAGCAATTTCTGAACCAAACTTTTGGTTTTATGATTGCAAAAATTTTAAATACACTAGCGAAGTCATGCTGACAAGAAATTTATCAACACCCCTGTTTCGTCTTGAACCTTTACCAGTCCTCTCCAGTATCCTTATCCTCTCTCTCTCTCTCTCTGTCTGCCTGTCTGTCTGTCTGCCTGTCTGTCTGTCTGTCTGTCTGTCTGTCTGTCTCTCTGTCTCTGTCTCTCTCTCTCTCTCTCTCTCTCTCTCTCTCTCTCGTTGTAGTTTTACCTCCCCTTCTAAACATACAGGGAGAAAAAGAGTTATCTGGTTGTTGCCCTTGTCCAGGCCAGCTTGGCCGCACGTGTCGCACGTGCCACTAGTAGATAGAAGAACACCATCTATTTCGACCTCCCTATCTATCTAGCTCAGTCTCGGCAGGTCTTCAGTTCGCTCAGATCTCAACTCACGGTTAACGTTCAGGTAGGTTCAGGGGTATGTAAAATTCTGCTCTCTCCTTTCATCAAAAGCTTCTTATACGGATTTTAACATTTGTATTCTGATTTTTTCTTCACACCAACATGCATCGCAAATGTTAGGCATATAATTTAATTATTTACAGAACAGAGACTATGTGAAGGTGATATTGTGGTTATTTTTAGAATAATTGTTTTATCACATATACATGCTTGACACTCGTAAGAGATCGGTTTTTTTCCAAACTTTTCTGCCTGTCTCGTCGCTAATCGATAGCCAGAAGTGGAGTCCTTGAAAAAGAAAAGTAAAAAAGTCTCTGTTTCTAATCTCTTAGAGAACTTAGTTGATAAAATTAAAAGAGCACCAACCATTGCATTTCTCAGAACAAAGTCAGAACTTTATATCTAATCTCAATGAGCTAACAAACTGACCAACAAATACAAGGCTAAATAAGAAAATAAATGGTGATCTTTCTTTGAGACGCTGTTTAACATAGAAAGTACTAGTACTATTAAAAATAACAATAATAATAATTGTAGAAAAAAGAAGAGGATCAATAACAATCTAATAGTAAAGTTAGTAATAATAATAATAATGATAACAGTAATAATAATGATGATGATGATAAAATAATAATAATAATAATAATAATAATAATAATAATAATAATAATAATAATAATAATAATAATAATAATAATAGTAATAATAATGATGATGATGATAATAATAATGATAATATATAGAATAATAACAATAATAATAATGATGATAATAATAATAGGGAGAAGAAAAATCATAATAATGACAATAATAGATTATTAATGCCTAACCCCTTATCTGCGGGTGCAGTGGACCGTTACTCATAACTGCTGGCCTCAGGCTGGCACAGGTAACTGGATGTGAAAAGTTGGGTTTGAAATGAATGAGGCATTTAATTAAATAGGTTTTCTGAGGTCAACGGCATTGTTCTGAACTCTTTAATATTTGTCTTATTTTTAAGGTAATTTAAGATACTTGTGTTTGTGACGACACAGTCTTTACTTCCATCACCCTGTCCACCTCCCCCATCCCCAGTTTTTCAGGAGGCGTAGGTTACTTAGTTACTTTTATAAGTTTTCAATTAAATGTACAAATAACACATGAAACTGATTCACTAATCTTGAAATTGGAACAACTGGGTCGGCGATCCGCCTTTTTAAAAGTTTGCAGATCAGTCAGAAAATTGTTTACACTAACACCTTTGAAATGTAACAGTCTACTAACACCCACGTAAAATGCTACCCCTTCAACCCTCCGCCCCAGTCCTCTTTCTCTTCAAAGGATACCAGCACCGTGGGAAAGTTTTATCATTTCATTCTGGATAAATTGGGGTGAACTTTCATAACTGTGATTGACAGGAGGCTGGACCTAGTTTTTAATATGACAGGTGGCTAACACGTAACAGTCCAAATGACCACAGACAGGCGTTGAGACCTCCTATGGTCGACGCCCCCTCCACCTGTTAGAGCGTGTAGGATCTTCTGGGTGGAATTGTGATACGTCAATAATTACTCAGAGGGTATCAAAATCACGAAACCATGGCCTACCCAACATTTATCCTAGCCAGACTTTTTGTTATAGATCTATGCGAAATTGGACACCTCTCTTTGCACCAAACCAAACCAGTCCCTTTCCCTCGTGGACTCTCCTGTTAGTGAAATCGGTTGAAATCGGCAGGTTGTCTGCAATCACACCATGGGGCGGCAAATCAGGGGAAAATTGTCCCTGTATTTATTGATTGATGTTGTAAGCGGTTAGCAACCTGTTCCCAGCTATCTAGTATGACAAGGGAGTGCGAAATAAGAGTTAAAAGCAAGGCTAATATATAATTCAGACACGGTGCGGGTTGCAGGTGGGATGTTCAAAGCCAAATAAAATTGTACCGAAGCGATGGTAAATTCCTCAAGTGGAGTGGGGAGGATGTTAAGCAAATAATATTATCTTCTGTTTAGTTGTTTTTATTTACTATACTATTAATAAAAAAAAAACAATCTGACATCAACGCCTTTTCCCCATTGAGCTACAAGATAGATCTAGGTCGATGTCGATGCCCAGAATGTTCTGACCTTCCGCCCGACCAGTCGCATGTTTCGCTCTTCATAGGGCCAGGGCTGGCGCCGACCCGCAGACAGAGAGATCTGAAGCGGCGAAACTTCCGATCTGATCGACAAATTCCGATATCAAAGAGAGCGAGCGGCCGCCTGCTCTTCTCAAACTTCAAATAAACACTGGAAGGAGCAAAGGGAGGTAAAATCAAGAATAAGATAGAGAGAAAAGTGTTGACGTGTAGAGGGGAACATGACTCGGGATGTTTTCATTGATGCGTCCATTATGAATTAAAATTTAACCATCAATAGCAAATAATTTGTTTGCTAACATATAATATAAACATAATTGAAATATCCTTGAGTTACAGAACATCTGATAAAATAAACGCAAAACAATATAATACCTCGAATTAAAAGATACGCGAGATATAAGACATTATTTATTGCACAAATACAAATTAAATTAAAAAAAAAATTAAGATTAGAGATAAACTCATAAGGTAAAGTCCAATCATATTTCGACAAACCTCGATTTCACTACCGTAGTCTTTTGCATCAGTTTTCTTTCACTTAAGGTGTGTATGGTATTTTTTACCCATTAGCTGTTTTGAAACAGTAATAATATTATTCTGTTGTATGATGCCTCTATGTTTGAAAATTCTTCCGCCAAGTCAGTCTACCTAGCTAGCTCAAACATACAAGATCGTTTCAGTTAATAGATACTTGAAAATACTTTTCAGCTACATTTTAAGGTCTCTTTTTCGCCCACGTAATCTCTTGGTGCTTTTTGAAAGAAAAAAAACTTTATTTGTAAAAGTGACGTGCTATTGAAGAAAGGAGGGGAGGAGAGAGAGTGGTTGTTTTGGAAAAAAGAAGATTATCTTGTCAGGCTGGTGTTTCCAATACATTTTTTTATGTGTCACTGAGGTGTGTGTTACTGCTTGCCTAGTGTGCTGCTGCGAGTGGACTGCTTTTGGATAGAGTGAGAAATTAAGTG
>BMAT01009626.1:835280-849159 GCA_019649035.1 Elysia marginata | reverse complement strand
TTCAAAGAGCATCCCAAGGGTCTGTGAGTTCATTGGGCCAAGATGAATGGAAGCCGTCAAAGTGATGATTTATGACCAGGCGAGTTGGCCTGCAGCAGCAGTGTAGTGTGGTGGGACTGGGAGCAGCAGTCGCGCCAGCCAGCCGCGGCCTGAGATCTAGATTCTGTTGCTGTTCTTTCTGGTGTGTTGAGACTTCACCGTCGTATAAACAGGTCTATGCCTTGAGACTTAGGGGACCAAAAAGAAAGAAAGCAAGGTGACATGGTAAACCTTGCTGTAGGATGTTTTGAATGTTGCTTGCGCTGTGTTTATATGAGGAAGAACTATGGGTTAACGGGTTTGGACGGAGGAGGGGGGGTGGGGGGGGGAATGATTGAAAATATTAAAGAGTTGAAAAGTGGAGAGGGAAAGGGTGGATCCAAGGAGACATACAAAAATGACATGAGTAGCTAGATTGTGAACTAAAACGCAATCTGACCTCAAAATCAAGGTTTTCTGACTTGAGCCATTGTTTAACAGAAAAGTGAAATTTGAATATCATCAGCTTACTGCTAAATCTCTTCAGTTTGAAATTATCTTATCATTGTTAGCAGGAGGACGACGGGTCCTTGTTGTATCTGCAAGCAAATTCTTATAATTTATCGAACTCGAAAATTTTAACCGGTAATCAGATTTCATATTTTTTAGCAATGATCTGTGCAAAGTGTCGCATGAAAACTTAGAGGACGATTTAGTATTCAAAATTAATTTAACACAAAAAACATTCTGTTTGGTTCCCACAACGATCTCCACATTAGCGGGCTCCACGATGGTGGGAGACCTAAAGCTACTCAAAAACGTTCTCACGGTACTGGTGATGTTATGTCTTGTTGTAAAGGGTCACCTCACCATTATTCACGCCATTAAATACAAAAATGGGTTAAAAAACCTGGAGTACATCTAGAAATGAGATTTTGCATTTAAAAAATTAAACGGCTGGACAGCTCATGGCTCAGTAGTTTGCGTGTCGAACTCGTGATCCAGCGGTTTCGGGTTCGATTCCCAACCATGATTCATGTTTGAACTACCAGGAAAATGGGTACTTGGCTAAAGGCGGCGCCTGAAATTTGTGACATGTTAGTATTCGAGCGTCTAACTGGCAGCTGTACTGTAAGTTCGTACTGTAATGCTCTGAAATATGGGTTCATTTTCTCTAGTCTGCAGGGGGAAGTCCCTAACGGTGGAACACTATCACCATTTGTTCAAGAATATTATTTGCTGCAAAAACCATCGTTTGCATCCAATCGCAAAGAATTCGTCGAAATGACTATATCCTGTGAAAACATAATTTATGACCACAGCCATAACCTTACAGCACAATTAATTCTTGAGGCACAAGAGAGTTTAAACTAAACCCCGCTTGGCTTAGTTGTCTGTTTGAAGCCGTCTCAAAATAAACAGCTTCAAACAAAATTCTTGCGAAAGATATTTTTTGTTTGGCAATCCCATCTTTTAATAACATTCTTTGGGTATAAATCAACAATTGCTTGAAGTCAAGAGGGTATTTTGAATTTGAAAAGGAGGATTAATCGAGATTTCACTGCAATTTAAAACTCTTGAGTTGCACCATGCTTGGTCGTCACTAGTATGAGGTGTATGCCAAAATTCACAATTTGCGGTTGTGTAATCCAAAAGATGTATGCAAAAAGAAGTTCTGCTCAGAAGTATTGAGTAGTGATTATCTCGGTATAATATTTCTTCTTCTGAAATTGGCGTTAGTTTCAAAGCTAGTAATGATATGCTATGGTCTATTGAGCTATACCATATCTGACTGAAATTTATTTTTTCTTGAATTTCGGAGGTTACTCATGTAAATGAAATGGAAGTAATGATAAAAGTTTTTTGACGTCCACATGCACAATCAATAATCAAGCTTTATTATACCGTGACCAAGAAGGATGCAGCGAAAACTGGGGTGATTTTTTTTCCTTCTTTTTTTCCCCACCACATTGCTAGCCCTATCTTAAAAACTGCGCTAAGCCGTCACTGTTCAGACTTTATGCTTGAGCAAAAATATAATTTTTAAATGGCGAGAAAGAAGAGAATGAAAGCTGAAAGAAATATCGTTAGCAGCAGGGAAACAGCCTTTGAACTTTAACAAAGGCCTAAGCGGGGATGGCGCTCAAGAGGAGAAAAGGCTCCACGGTGGCGGAAAACTCATTTGATATGGATTTCCGACCAGATATAGAAAGGTCTACAATATTTTGTTTTTAATTGTCGGCCTTTATTAAATTTCGTCGCATATAAAATTCTCAGTAGGCCTTTTCTTTTGACTCTTTCATAGACTCAAAGGCAGAATTGTGCCGATTGTCGATAATCATATATACTATGGATTGAAAAAAGAAGAAAAAGTTCTTTAAAACTTACTATAACAATGAAAATAAAACAACCAGCATTCAAAATGACAGTGAAGGAACCGAGAAATGTAAAATTTAATTTTATTATAGACTTGTATTTTAAGTTATGTGAAAATACCCATCAGTTCAAACCGAAGCGCTAAAACAGGAAAGTGTGAGACTGGTACCGATACAGAGAAACAACGAAGTGTGAAGATCTCTCTTCATCTCTAACGCAAACTCAAGTTCACAAATGAGTAGAGATTCCATTTCTCCATGAGATATGTATATAAGACTCTTGCCAAAACCAACAAGAAATATTTTATTGTAGCCTCTCCGATTTTTCATTTAATTACAAAAAAATTTTAAGTGAACGCTGAATCAGGCTGAGATTTTCTTTTACAGAAATGTTCTGCTCAAGCAAGGTTTAACGCTATAACGCGTGCGTGTATTCTAGATATTCCAGGTCTACATCCAATCTACCTGGCTCGCAACCGCATTTTGTATTGTATTCTGTCTGTAATGTATGAGCACCCAGATAGCACGCTTGCTGGTAAAGTGACACCGTCTGACATTTTCATTTTTCCAAAAGGTTCCGGCCCCTGAGGTAGTCTTCTAGAATTAAGAATGTAAGTTGTAGAAAAGGTAAAATAGAAAATGGTAGCTATATTACCGGAAGGGAGGAAGATTTCAGAGTTGACCATCTCCTAAGTCTCAAAAATCACTTTGTTAGACTTATAGTCGGCAACGGAATAAGGCTTCCCTGGAATTTCGTCTGTTATGGCCAGGATAGAGATCAACATACCCCTGACTGCGCATGGCAACAGGAAACTGGCTCTGACTGTCCTCTTCTCACCTTTCATTGGCTTTCACGTCCATCAAACGTAATAATCAACGAACGCAGTACTTTCGCCTAGGCGATAAAGGTGAGCGAAAGGTAAAGGGATAGCGAAAGAAAGATAGAGAGAGACAGACAGAAAGAAAGAGAGGCAGACAGACGGACAGACAGACAGAGTGGGATAAAGACAGAAAGTGAGAATAAGAAAGAAAGAGAGAATTTATGACAAAAAAAGACAAGCTGGAAATACAGGACTGAGAGGTATGTAATACATGTGTTCAAGGGGAGAAAAGGGTTTAAAAACTGACGGAACGAGATAGCGAGAGCTGAGAGGGAGTAAAAGAATTTGGAGCATGGAGAGGGATAAGACAGAGACGAATGTTTTTTTTTTTCATGAAAAGAAAACGAGCAAGAGATATAGTAGTAGTAGTAGTAGTAGTAGTAGTAGTAGTAGTAGTAGTAGTAGTAGTAGTAGTAGTAGTAGTAGTAGCAGCAGTAGTAGCATTAGTAGTAGTAGTAGTAATAAGAGTAGTAATAATAAAAATAGTAGTGGTAGTAGTAGTAGTAGTAGTAGTAGTAGTAGTAGTAGTAGTAGTAGTAGTAGTAGTAGTAGTAGTAGTAGTAGCAGTAGTAGTAATAAGAGTAGAGGTGGTTGTAGAAAAAGTAGTATTAGTAGTAGTAGTAGTAGTAGTAGTAGTAGTAGTGTGGCTCAGTGATTAGCGCGTCGGACTTGTGATCCGGCGGTCGCGGGTTCGATTCCCAAACCACGACGCATGTTGTAAGTGCTTTAGGAAAGAAATTTATCCACACTTTTCTCAGTCCACCCACCTGTTAAATGGGTACCTGGCTATAGGCAGTGCTTGAAATTTTTAGAATGTTAGTATTTGAGCGCCTAATAGGCAGCCGTGCTGTAATGCTCAGAAATATGAGTTGAATTTGCTTTGGTGCGTATTGGCCTGCTGGGGGAAATATGTACAGTCATGAGACTGCCTTGGGCGGTGGAAGACTATAATCCATATTTTTTTAATATTGGCAGTAGTAGTGGTAGTAGTAAAAAGAGTAGTAGTAGTAGTAGTAGTAGTAGTAGTAGTAGTAGTAATGATGATAGTTGTAGTAGTAGTGATGATAGTTGTAGTTATTGTTGCTGCAGCAGAAGTAGTAGTAGTAGTAAGAGTAGTAGTGGTAATAGTAGTAGTAGTAGTAGTAATAGTAGTAATACTAGTAGTAGTAGTAGTAGTGGTAGTAGTAATAGTAGTAGTAGTAGTAGCAGCAGTAGTAGCATTAGTAGTAGTAGTAGTAATAAGAGTAGTAATAATAAAAATAGTAGTGGTAGTAGTAGTAGTAGTAGTAGTAGAAATAGTAGCAGTAGTAGTAGTAGGATGAGGAGTAATAGTAGTAGTAGTAGCAAGAGCAGCAGCAGTAATTACTTGAAAAAAATGCACAATAATATCATTATTAGTGGCAGACTCAGCACACCATATAAAACTGCATGTTGTTTCTGTAATGTCTGTCGTAACGAAACAAAACGAGGCTACAGACATACAATCTGTATTTCAAAAGAAGAGATAATGCGTTATTTTGGAGTAGCAAGTATCTACTTTGATGCTATTGAAACAAGCTGTTTTTTTATGTTTTACATGGATTATGTCTAAGCTCTGTTTGAAATTTTACGTGCACCACTCCTTTCCTTAAAAAAGACTTGATTATACCAGTAGGTCTATCAAGAGCTTGAAGAAGGAATGTACAAAGATTACTTTGTAAACTCATCATTCACTGACTCTGCGGTATGATCTACTGTAACGACATCTGATCTCTTGGGTTTTTTTTTAATCTTCATGGGCTGCACAGAGCCCATGGTTTTCTTTTTTTTTTCAACTTGCTGTTTTCAATGAGAGGCTCTGATTGAACTCGTTGCCTGTACTTTGTTCTTTTTTCTAGGCTATGACATTCGCTGCAGCCACTCTTTTTAGACTCATGTTTACAACCGTCGCACAGAAAAGTCATCCGGTTTAAGCTTGTGCCATCAGCTGCTAGGTGTCTTGTAAAATTAGTGATCAATAAGATAGCTTTGATATTCTTCAGTTTGGCCACGTACTATGTGCTTGTTTTTTTTAGTTAATGATTTTAAGTATCTTTACCGTATTTGTCGATATGTATGACACTCTTTCAATATTTCCTTGCCTTTCTTTTGACATGAAACGTTTTGATCCCCTTTCCCCGCTTTATTCTATACTTGCTTAATAACACAGTCGCCACACTTTCCACCCCAAACGCTTTACGTTTCTTTTTTTTATAAATAGAGCGTCTTTTTTTGCTACTTCCTTCTTCTCCCTAACAATAGGATCAAAAATATTCTTGGTTGGAAAAGAAAAAGGTACGGGATACTATGGTTCCAATTAATAAAATAAGATGCCGCCTTACTTTCTGACATCCAAGTGATCTGATAAGATTTTAGAGTAAAAAGAAACAACTAAAAAATATGGTAGGAATTTCAAACTCAAGGTGGAGAAAGAACATTGTTGTGATAAAGCAGAGCAACAAACAAAAAAACACAGACCAGACCATGACAAAGAAAATGTCCGGAAACGCCGTCTCTTCCCAGGTAGCGAGTGTGTCCTTCAAGAGGGCGAGAGAATTTCATTCATCAACATCATAACCGCAGCTCTGACCGCTAAAACAGTCGTGGCGTTGGACTATCATGAAACAGTATGAGGGGGGCGTTTTTTTTATTCTGGTGAATAAGATTTTTCTCGAGAGGCTTAGGGGACTAAGAAAACGCATACAAAGTAAAAGATAAAGGATTGGGAGGGTCAAGGAATTGGAGAGTGTGTGTGTTTGAGGTGGGAGGAGGGGGGGGGGGCAGAGAGATAAAGAGGTGGAGGGATAGGAAGAAAGGACCACAACAAGCGACAGGTGGTATCTGGGCAGACAGCCATTCATAGTCCGCCATAGTCCAGGCGCGCAGTGTGTTACCTTGACCTTGGGTCAGTCGACTCACAGGCACGCTTCCTCCTAACACACGTCTCCTGAGTTTAGTGCCTTCGGTAATATTGTATTGTCTCTAGAGCGAAGGTCAATCATTATATTGTGGCAATAATGAGGTTTTTTTCGGTTAGTGATATCCTCATTATGTGACGTTTAATGAAGCGGAACCAAGTACATGTTATCAAAATGGTCGCAACAAAATAATTGCTTGAACTAAAAATAAGTTGTGGAGTCAAACAATAAGCAATCATTTATGATTGAAAATCTTAAGATATAAAACTAACATTGAATTCAGTTAGACTTCATGTGTCATTACAGACTTTAAGCAGCAACGCGTGAGTATGACGGGAACGTCTGTGGCTCTATTTTCAGAACCTGGTTTCACTATTTTTATAGTTTCCTCGATCTGCTTTCCCGATTTTCACGTACGCATAGTGAGACACGGTGCGTGTGTTTAAGGTCTCTATTAATGCATGAAAAAATGCCTGCCTTCACAATATTTCAAATCGTCGACCTCGGCAGTGTGGCACCCACCGCCTCACCGCTGAAAGAAACTTAGCTTAAACCACCACGCTTTTTACAAAGAAAATAATGTAAGTTTCATGGCGAAGGTTGTTTTTTTTAACTCAAAGTACCCGCTTAATATATCGGGAAGGCCCAAATCGCACCAAATGCAACCACGGAATCCGGAATTAAACTACAGCCATAGACCCTGCACATGGGGAACAAACAATAAACCATTTAAGGTATTGTGATATGAATTTTAATTTTAAAAATTAAAATAAATTGTGGAGACAGTCACTAAGTGACTCAATAAATTAAACTCTCGACTTTCATTAAAAAAATGAATAGAATACTATCGTCAGCATTAACTACAGGATAATTGGTGAGTGGGGGGTCTTTTCTTAGGTTATTTTGCATTAAATTGGGATGTTTTAAAAAACCCGCGCGTGGCACCAATGTCAAATGTCTGCATCTTTCTGAAAACTTTATCATACCAAACCCCAGCGGGTCAGCCTCATGGTCACCTTAAATCTTTGAGGATTTAAACATAACTATTCGGGTCTCAAATTTAAGAAATTCAGAAATTGGGAGTACAGAAAAAATGTAACGGTCGCGACTCTTTAGAGTGAAGGACTTAAAAAATTATTGTTTTTCTACCCTATGCTGATGTGCTGAAGTTTATAAATCGGAACAAAATACGCCAATAATGTTTCACAGCGTTGCCTGCATAACCTTCCACCCTCTGCGTATAGACAGATGACAATGGCTATGTCGCATTTGCACTTCATATTTTGATGACCGGTGGCCATTTTGGATGCATAAGTACCTTCACAGAGACAGTACTTTTCTTTCTCAGCTCATGTTCTTACTTTTATGTCATGCAAAACTTCTCGACATGCTCAACATGATTTAAAGAAAGGGTAACGCTCCAAAATAGCTGTTTACAAAACACAATGTGTTCTCAAATCGCCTTCGCTTTTTTCCCGCAAGCTGAGTAGAATTACCCACCTTCCTCACTGTTTCAACTTACTCAGAGAATCAGATAAAAGGTTGAGGTTTGGCTGAAGTTGTTGGCACTCAAAACCGGAACTGCATCACCGACAGGAAGAATCTATATATTACGGGCGTTATATTTCCAAAGTTGATTACACTGACATAATGTCGAAAGTTTTATGGAATGAGCCCAAATTTGTCAACCTACTGGTACGTTTATACCACATTATTTTGTGCGAGCGAAAAACTTTTACAAAAGCCTCGGGGGCAACTTTTCACGGTTATTGTAGGTAGCAGGCCAGATATAGATCTTCTTGACTCATAAACAAATGGCATAGAATGGGAGCTTGTACCGCTGTGGTATCTCAGCATGTACCGCTGTAAAAACAACTCCGAGGAGCGCACAATTTGGCGATTACTAGTATTGTTTACCTGGACTATGGCTCTTTCACCGATGTTAAACATTGAAAAAAAATGTGTTTTGTTTTTAGATCACGAGACTTAATGACCTAAACATTATCTTAAAAAAAACTATGTTGCAGTGAACTTAGATCTCTCTAGTAACTTCACTTCATTTTCAGTTAATTTTTTTCCTTCTTGGATTCGATCTTTAAAATTCCTTTGTTTGAAAGATCTTGAAGTCCTTTGTAATGAAACTTTATGATCCAACTGTACGTTTATGCCACATTTTTTTGCGAGCGTTTTTCTTTTCTTCATTTCAATATAAAAATAATGAATGCTCAAAATACACAAAGAAAACTCACGTTTCTTTCCGTAGACTCGACCTTTTCTGGAAATGTTTCCAAATTACAGAGACAATCGAATTGTTAAAGCTGTTTTCTTAATACTCAATGATTTGGCGATTGACATTTCAGTCAGGTAGGGTAGAGGGTACCAAAATGATGCTTTAGAACAAGGGTTGAGAAAATCATTTCTTTTTCTTGTTATGTTCAAGTACCTAGCAATGTTTACGTCTAATGTGGTTCAATACCATTTTTACTAATTTTTCTCGTTTCAATTCAGGTATGAAACTTAGAGGTTTGCCAAAGCAAATTTTCCATTAAATAAGTTTTGAAACTATTTTAGCAACTTTCATAGTATTATGGCGTACTCTATCGAATCGCAAGTGAGGCTATTTTCCAAGACTGAAAAAATGACATAAATATTCATTTACTTAAACGGCTGACTGAAATGTCATTCTTTATTCTCTCCATGGTCCATACCATGACAAGGAATTCAAAACCCGAATCGTTTGTATGTCTTAGTTTTAACCGAATGACCTGTTGTTTTAGTTTTAACCAAATGGCCTGAACACCACTCATATTCAGTGACTCAGTATGGTCTATTGCAAGATGCACATTTTTAAAAAATTTTGTGCCTGAAGCATTGAAACTTTGGATTTATTTTGATGTATTTGTGTTCGTAGGGAAAGAGACAGCAGCTCTCTAAGAAGAGGATGCAACGTTATATATTACATTTCAAAAGTTGACCATATAGCTAGTCTTACACAATGTATTATATTTTCTCTATTGGATTGCTTAAATCCCTTTTGAACAAATTTCTAACATGTCAAAAAGATTCCTTGCGAATAATCAACAAGTTATCAACAATAATTTCAGATTAAAGTTGTTTTCATTAATTTGATTTTAGCACGGTATGTAGTTCATAAATCAGGATGAAGACCGTACAGATACTAACTTGATCCTTTACTTAATCTGAAAGCATAAAATTCTTTCATTTTCTCTGATTTGTTCTGACTCTCTCAGACCATCCTCCCCTATCTCTGTCCCCCCCCCCCTCTCTTTTTCTCTGAGTCTGACCGCCTTCGCCTCTGTTTTCTTTTTCGCTTTGTAATCCAATTTATTGTTTCTCTGCACCTCATCCATGATATCTTCAAGTGGTTGTCCAATTTCTCCAATGTTTTCTTCTTTCCTTTTTAACTTTTTGGTTTAGTTTCCTCCCATAAAAACTATTTCTTTCTATATGAGCACACTCCTCAAGATCTAGATCTAGGGGAGGAAAAAAACTGCTTGCTGGAAAGCTTTTAGTTCTAGAGCGCCATATTTGAAAATGGGCGGTATTTAGTCAGACTCCTTGCTTCACGCCTGCTGTTTGCCCGCACTCAGGCTGAGTTTGCAGAAGCCAAGTCCGACCAGAGCCAAGGGCGAGAAGCCTCCTGTTGTTTTAGTTCAAACTGAGACTCAGTATGGTAACAAAGTTTCACACTCCCATCTACATACGCGGTCTTTACTGCTTCCTGCGAGAGTAGGTTCTTCGTTGTTTTTTTTTTTTTAATCTTACCTGATTGGTGTCCTCGAAGAGTCTGTTACAGGGTTATAACCGAACTGTGATCATCCGGATCATAAAGTTTCTTTACAAAGGACTTCACAATCCTGCAAACAAAGGAATTTTAAAAATCGAATCTAAGAAGGAAAATGATTAACTGAAAATGAAGGGAAGTAACTCAGGAAATACAAGTTTACTACACCATAGACTTTGAGATAAGGTTTGGGTTATAAAGTCTCATGATCCAAAAAAAAAAAACAATTATTTTTTTTTTATTTCAGTGTTTAACATTGGTGAAAAAACCATAGTACAGGTAAAACACACTAGTAATCGTCCAATTATGCGCTCCCCAAAGTTTTTTTAACAGCAATACTTTTGTAAAAGCTTTTCTTCTTGATACAGTTATTTTGAGGTTTTGAAGCGTTCTTAGGTCTAAAATCCGTCTTATGCGCCTACCATTTGGAATAGTTTTTCGCCTTACGACTGTTGCCAAACATGTAAACCGGAATCTCATTTTAAAAGAAATTGAAAGGACGCTTAATCCGGGCTACCGGTATGCACCTTTTCAAATGTTTTTAAATCTAGATTTCCTGTATCTAATAATAGTCTGGGAAATTCCATATAGATTTTTACGCTTATTCCACAAGCCCATATAGATCTTGCAAGCAGAGCAAAAGGGTTGGATGGAGAAAATTTTGATTTGAGAAAAGACCTTTTGAAAGTATTTGCTTTCCTTTGTTTCCTTACGTTTTACGATCAAGCAGAATTATAATTAACTTTATGTTCATTTTGGATAATGTGATGCATTTTATTAACGTTAGGAAACTGGAAAATGTATAAAGATAAAAATATCAAACGCCTTGTGAAGTGAAGATTCCAACATCTGAGCGATTTGCATTGTTTGCGAAACATTAGGAGTGATGAACTCGCTCTGTATGATGCGTGGTCTGGTGATCCATCTTATTATATTAGATTTTTTGGGATGGCTAAGACAGCGTAAAAATTATCAACTAATTTTGGCGAATGAGACGGTCTGCAGGATGCTATTCCGGCCACTCAAAAGACGATTACACGCTCGGTCGAAATGTCTTAGGAAGCTTCGTTCATCTTAAAAAAAAACCAACAACTCAATAATATTAGTTTTGTATTAGCGAACTGTAGTACCAGCAAACAATTTGGGAGAGTTCTCGGCTCCGGTAAAAAGTGTTTGGTGTCTTGGACTATGTTATCCCGTCTTCAGTGCGATTTGGATCTTCCTATTGAAGTTAGCAAGTACGTACAGAGGCTAAGCAAAGACCTTTGCCATGAAACTTCTTTTAAAGAAACGTAATTGCGAAATGGTACAACCTTATTTTTCCCTGAGTGGCAAGGCAGAGGGTGTCGAAGCTACTGTAAGTTGAGGGTTCGAATCATACCAAAGGCCGTTTTCACTTAAAGCGTTATTTCGACCCATTGCCGTAAAATTAGATCTTTCAATATCTTGTGCTGTCGCCATTTAGGACTCGCAAACTAGCTACACGTAGAGACCTATGTAAACACTAACACTCAAAGCTTTATAATTATATTTTTGATAAAACATAAACTCTCATTGGTATTTCAGGTAGCATCTGGTTTGTCTGACGCCCAAAGGCTGCGAAGCTGAACCTATGAGTATGAACGTCTGAAGTGTCAACGTAATTTTGTTTAACACCGAAGTCCACACAGTGATCTTTTCTTGTAAACATTCTTTATGACGTGTTTAATGCGTCTGTCGCCATGTTCAAATTAAGGGCAATATAAATTTTGGCAAATATAATATATTATAGGCCTTCTTAGGATGGAAATGTAAAGAACATATTCCGCGACCGGCAAAGAAAAAGTATGGGAGTCCTCTCTAACGGAAGACATAAACAATAAATAATGTTGTTAGTGTTATAAAACTTATGTTGTATAAGGGAAACACTTCAATTGATTGATTTTTGTTATATTTTGTATAGCTTGAAATCATTCGCACAGCTTTTTTTTAACAAGGTGGAACAAACTTTAAAACGAATTTTATGTTTTGCCACAGCCTAAAAATAATGGATACCCTTAGCGTGTAGTTGTACCTTAATTAAGAGACATCCGCTGAAAACATACCAATGCAAACTTTGCGCAAAACTAATTACCTTCTTCATTTAGCAGGAAATAACTTACTACAGCTAACAATGGTTCTGACCTAAATCTACCTTATTGGTGCGGAATTGTGTATCGAAAGTGGTTTAAGACCGTTTTATTTATGCTGCGCAACATTTTTTCACCGATCCTGCCACACAAAAGGTGCGCATTCTGCAAGAAGGAATGAGGAAGAGATTGCGTTACCTAAGTTGTGACGTAGATTTAGGTCAGAATCATTGCACAATATTGCACCGATGGTTTCAATCACGTTCAATTTACAAAAGTAACTTTGCCACTAGTCCTATCCCTATTTGAGATTTTAGATGCAGCAGTTGAGTCAGGTTTCACGCTTGAGACAACTATACCTCAAGATGGTCTAGTTGTTAATCTTAAAGAACTTTCATTTGCCTTGCGTCAAAAAAGATTATAGACTCTTTGCATCTATGCTTGGGCAGGTTCTTGTCTTTTCTGGTTCCTTTTTGGTGGGATATAAGCATGGCTTTATTTAGGTTTGTGAAGAACGTCTAGCAGGAACTCAGAACTGAAAAACATGATGCTACAGTTTAGAACGTATTGGAAACAGGGCGGTTAAGCTTCTGTTTGAGAGTGATCTTTTCTCATCATCACTAGCAGCAGCATCGCCTTAATTATGCACTCTCAGAGTTCTCCTCCTGTTCATTAGTAAGTGTGAAACGATGGAAGCGGTATCATGAAAAAATACCGTGGTCCAGTGGTAGTCATTCGATTTTCGAATCAAGAGGCATAGGGTTCGAACCCTGGCTTGCGCAGATCGATGCCTGAGCTACAGGCAGAAACTATCTCAAAATGTTATTGCGATGCCCTGTTTGTAACAGTAGATCTTTTTTGAGTTCAAAAGTTACGCTTTTGTAAAAAGTGCATCGTGCTAGACGTCAGTGAGTCACTGATACTTTTTTTTAAATACAAACAATAAAAGTGATAATTTATTGCTTAAATAGTCGTAATATGCTCTAGTGATTCTAATAACGGATCCCACTACTGAAATTCCTTTCAAGTACATCATTTCTATTATTTCCAAACAACACTTCATATGTAAAGGTTTGCTTCGTTGTGAATTTACAATTAAACGCTCTATCGAATTCAGAGAAAAGAAACCCTCAACTTTATCAGAGACAGATTGGCATGCGGCAGTCTTTTGTTATCAATGAGATGCTATTTGCAATTATTATCAGCACTGAGAACCGTCACACGTCAGTTTCCTCCGTACAAGATATTTGTACGTATAGAAACTTAGGAGACTGAACAATAACAAAGCAGCCTGCTCTCCACTTCCCTGAGGGTCTCACTTGCAGAACACTTCATGATTGGGGTCAACTGGGTCCGTCCGTGCCTGGGAGGAAAAGAAAATGTATGAAAGTTGGTGGCGGTGGGTGGGAAGGGTAGGAGAAAAAAGGGGGTAAAGAAAACGATTATAATTATTTTGGATTAGTAATGGTGTATTATGAGTGTAAGGGCTCCCACAAGCTGCTTACATTTTTTTTTTTAAAAGAGAAAGTATTGCTAGAGGAAAATTTATTATGAAAATTAAAATTGATGATTAAAACACTGTTCCATTTCTACGAGTGTATGCGCGGGTATAGGATCTAAGCGGAGGAGGTTTGTTTGTGTTTTACGCTTCTTAGTTAAAACGTTTGAGAATATTTTGATGCAAACTAGAAGAGCAAAAAATCTCACTGCTGTAAACTACAGGTTTTTTTTTTATTTTTCAAAATATTATACCAAA